>CAJUXJ010001668.1:0-16131 GCA_910589775.1 Avena eriantha
GAAGCAGTTGCATCACCACACCCAACTGAGTGTGTGTGGATCATCAAGGTGTGGCTTTTGAGACTACATAACACAAATGCATTGATTCTAGGGACTCCATTTGTGTCAAACAACCATGTTGGACAAAAGCCCAGAGAGCCCCTAGAATATGCAACTGCCACATGGAGATGGTGAACCTGAAGTGTGACAGAAGCAGTTGCATCACCACACCCAACTTGAGTGTGTGGTCATCAAGGTGTGGCTTTTGAGACTTCATAACACAAATGCATTGATCTGTAGGGACTCCATTTGTGTCAAACAACCATGTTGGATAGAAAGCCCAGAGAGCCCCTAGAATATGCAACTGCCACATGGAGATGGTGAACCTGCAGTGTGACAGAAGCAGTTGCATCACCACACCCAACTGGAGTGTGTGTGGATCATCAAGGTGTGGCTTTTGAGACTACATACACAAATGCATTGATACAGGGACTCCATTTGTGTCAAACAACCATGTTGGACAGAAAGCCTAGAGAACCCCTAGAATATGCAACTGCCACATGGAGATGGGTGAACCAGTGTGTGACAGAAGCAGTTGCATCACCACACCCAACTGAGTGTGTGTGGGTCATCAAGGTGTGGCTTTTGAGACTCCATAACACAAATGCATTGATTGTAGGGACTCCATTTGTGTCAAACAACCATGATGGTCAGAAAGCCAGAGAGCCCCTAGAATATGCAACTGCCACATGGAGATGGTGAACCTGAGTGTGACAGAAGCAGTTGCATCACCACACCCAACTAGAGAGTGTGTGGGTCATCAAGGTGTGGCTTTTGAGACTCCATAACACAAATGCATGATATCTAGGGACTCCATTTGTGTCAAACAACCATGGTGGAAGAAAGCCTAGAGAGCCCCTAGAATATGGTGAACCTGTAGTGTGACAGAAGCAGTTGCATCACCACACCCAACTAGAGTGTGTGTGGATCATCAAGGTGTGGCTTTTGAGACTACATAACACAAATGCATTGATATCTAGGGACTCCATTTGTGTCAAACAACCATGTTGGACCGAAAGCCCAGAGAGCCCCTAGAATATGCAACTACCACATGGAGATGGTGAACTGCAGTGTGACAGAAGCAGTTGCATCACCACACCCAACTGGAGTGTGTGTGGATCATCAAGGTGTGGCTTTTGAGACTATATAACACAAATGCATTGATCTCTAGGGACTCCATTTGTGTCAAACAACCATGTTGGACAGAAAGCCTAGAGAGCCCCTAGAATATGCAACTGCCACATGGAGATGGGTGAACCAGTGTGACAGAAGCAGTTGCATCACCACACCCAATTGGAGTGTGTGTGGGTCATCAAGGTGTGGCTTTTGAGACTCCATAACACAAATGCATTGATCTGAGGGACTCCATTTGTGTCAAACAACCATGTTGGATAGAAAGCCCAGAGAGCCCCTAGAATATGCAACTTCACATGGAGATGGTGAACTGCAGTGTGACAGAAGCAGTTGCATCACCACACCCAACTTGAGTGTGTGGGTCATCAAGGTGTGGCTTTTGAGACTCCATAACACAAATGCATTGATCTATAGGGACTCCATTTGTGTCAAACAACCATGGTGGTCAGAAAGCCCAGAGAGCCCCTAGAATATGCAACTGCCACATGGAGATGGTGAACGTGAAGTGTGACAGAAGCAGTTGCATCACCACACCCAACTGGAGTGTGTGTGGATCATCAAGGTGTGGCTTTTGAGACTACATAACTCAAATGCATTGATATCTAGGGACTCCATTTGTGTCAAACAACCATGTTGGACAGAAAGCCCAGAGAGCCCCTAGAATATGCAACTACCACATGGAGATGGTGAACCTGCAGTGTGACAGAAGCAGTTGCATCACCACACCCAACTAGAGTGTGTGTGGATCATCAAGGTGTGGCTTTTGAGACTATATAACACAAATGCATTGATCTCTAGGGACTCCATTTGTGTCAAACAACCATGTTGGACAGAAAGCCTAGAGAGCCCCTAGAATATGCAACTACCACATGGAGATGGTGAACCTGAAGTGTGACAGAAGCAGTTGCATCACCACACCCAACTGGAGTGTGTGTGGATCATCAAGGTGTGGCTTTTGAGACTCATAACACAAATGCATTGATCTGTAGGGACTCCATTTGTGTCAAACAACCATGTTGGACAGAAAGCCAGAGAGCCCCTAGAATATGCAACTTCCACATGGAGATGGTGAACCTGCAGTGTGACAGAAGCAGTTGCATCACCACACCCAACTTGAGTGTGTGGGTCATCAAGGTGTGGCTTTTGAGACTCCATAACACAAATGCATTGATCTATAGGGACTCCATTTGTGTCAAACAACATGGTGGTCAGAAAGCCCAGAGAGCCCCTAGAATATGCAACTGCCACATGGAGATGGTGAACGTGAAGTGTGACAGAAGCAGTTGCATCACCACACCCAACTGGAGTGTGTGGGGATCATCAAGGTGTGGCTTTTGAGACTACATAACACAAATGCATTGATATCTAGGGACTCCATTTGTGTCAAACAACCATGTTGGACAAAAAGCCAGAGAGCCCCTAGAATATGCAACTGCCACATGGAGATGGTGAACTACTGTGACAGAAGCAGTTGCATCACCACACCCAACTTGAGTGTGTGTGGATCATCAAGGTGTGGCTTTTGAGACTACATAACACAAATGCATTGATCTCTAGGGACTCCATTTGTGTCAAACAACCATGTTGGACAGAAAGCCCAGAGAGCCCCTAGAATATGCAACTGCCACATGGAGATGGTGAACCTGAAGTGTGACAGAAGCAGTTGCATCACCACACCCAACTTGAGTGTGTGGGTCATCAAGGTGTGGCTTTTGAGACTTCATAACACAAATGCATTGATCTGTAGGGACTCCATTTGTGTCAAACAACCATGTTGGATAGAAAGCCCAGAGAGCCCCTAGAATATGCAACTGCCACATGGAGATGGTGAACCTGCAGTGTGATAGAAGCAGTTGCATCACCACACCCAACTGGAGTGTGTGTGGATCATCAAGGTGTGGCTTTTGAGACTACATAACACAAATGCATTGATATCCGGGGACTCCATTTGTGTCAAACAACCATGTTGGACAGAAAGCCTAGAGAGCCCCTAGAATATGCAACTGCCACATGGAGATGGGTGAACCAGTGTGACAGAAGCAGTTGCATCACCACACCCAACTTGAGTGTGTGTGGGTCATCAAGGTGTGGCTTTTGAGACTCCATAACACAAATGCATTGATTTGTAGGGACTCCATTTGTGTCAAACAACCATGTTGGTCAGAAAGCCAGAGAGCCCCTAGAATATGCAACTGCCACATGGAGATGGTGAACCTGAAGTGTGACAGAAGCAGTTGCATCACCACACCCAACTAGAGAGTGTGTGGGTCATCAAGGTGTGGCTTTTGAGACTCCATAACACAAATGCATTGATCTCTAGGGACTCCATTTGTGTCAAACAACCATGGTGGAAAGAAAGCCTAGAGAGCCCCTAGAATATGGTGAACCTGTAGTGTGACAGAAGCAGTTGCATCACCACACCCAACTAGAGTGTGTGTGGATCATCAAGGTGTGGCTTTTGAGACTACATAACACAAATGCATTGATATCTAGGGACTCCATTTGTGTCAAACAACCATGTTGGACAGAAAGCCCAGAGAGCCCCTAGAATATGCAACTACCACATGGAGATGGTGAACCTGCAGTGTGACAGAAGCAGTTGCATCACCACACCCAACTGGAGTGTGTGTGGATCATCAAGGTGTGGCTTTTGAGACTATATAACACAAATGCATTGATCTCTAGGGACTCCATTTGTGTCAAACAACCATGTTGGACAGAAAGCCTAGAGAGCCCCTAGAATATGCAACTGCCACATGGAGATGGGTGAACCAGTGTGACAGAAGCAGTTGCATCACCACACCCAATGGAGTGTGTGTGGGTCATCAAGGTGTGGCTTTTGAGACTCCATAACACAAATGCATTGATCTGTAGGGACTCCATTTGTGTCAAACAACCATGTTGGACAGAAAGCCAGAGAGCCCCTAGAATATGCAACTCCACATGGAGATGGTGAACCTGCAGTGTGACAGAAGCAGTTGCATCACCACACCCAACTTGAGTGTGTGGGTCATCAAGGTGTGGCTTTTGAGACTCCATAACACAAATGCATTGATCTATAGGGACTCCATTTGTGTCAAACAATGGTGGTCAGAAAGCCCAGAGAGCCCCTAGAATATGCAACTGCCACATGGAGATGGTGAACGTGAAGTGTGACAGAAGCAGTTGCATCACCACACCCAACTGGAGTGTGTGTGGATCATCAAGGTGTGGCTTTTGAGACTACATAACACAAATGCATTGATATCTAGGGACTCCATTTGTGTCAAACAACCATGTTCAGAAAGCCTAGAGAGCCCCTAGAATATGCAACTGCCACAGGAGAGGGGTGAACTAGTGTGACAGAAGCAGTTGCATCACCACACCCAACTAGAGTGTGTGTGGATCATCAAGGTGTGGCTTTTGAGACTACATAACACAAATGCATTGATATCTAGGGACTCCATTTGTGTCAAACAACCATGTTGGACAGAAAGCCCAGAGAGCCCCTAGAATATGCAACTGCCACATGGAGATGGTGAACCTGAAGTGTGACAGAAGCAGTTGCATCACCACACCCAACTTGAGTGTGTGTGGGTCATCAAGGTGTGGCTTTTGAGACTCCATAACACAAATGCATTGATCTGTAGGGACTCCATTTGTGTCAAACAACCATGTTGGATAGAAAGCCCAGAGAGCCCCTAGAATATGCAACTGCCACATGGAGATGGTGAACCAGTGTGACAGAAGCAGTTGCATCACCACACCCAACTGGAGTGTGTGTGGATCATCAAGGTGTGGCTTTTGAGACTACATAACACAAATGCATTGATATCTAGGGACTCCATTTGTGTCAAACAACCATGTTGGACAGAAAGCCCAGAGAGCCCCTAGAATATGCAACTGCCACATGGAGATGGGTGAACCAGTGTGACAGAAGCAGTTGCATCACCACACCCAACTTGAGTGTGTGTGGTCATCAAGGTGTGGCTTTTGAGACTCCATAACACAAATGCATTGATTGTAGGGACTCCATTTGTGTCAAACAACCATGTTGGACAGAAAGCCAGAGAGCCCCTAGAATATGCAACTGCCACATGGAGATGGTGAACCTGAGTGTGACAGAAGCAGTTGCATCACCACACCCAACTGAGAGTGTGTGGGTCATCAAGGTGTGGCTTTTGAGACTCCATAACACAAATGCATTGATATCTAGGGACTCCATTTGTGTCAAACAACCATGGTGGAAAGAAAGCCTAGAGAGCCCCTAGAATATGGTGAACGTGGAGTGTGACAGAAGCAGTTGCATCACCACACCCAACTGGAGTGTGTGTGGGATCATCAAGGTGTGGCTTTTGAGACTACATAACTCAATGCATTGATATCTAGGGACTCCATTTGTGTCAAACAACCATCTTGGACAGAAACGCCGTAGAGGCCCCTAGAATATGCAACTACCACATGAGATGGGTGAACCGAGTGTGATAAGAAGCAGTTGCATGACCACAACCCAACTGGAGTGTGTGTGTGGATCATCAAGGTGTGGCTTTTGAGACCATATACACAAATGCATTGATCTATAGGGACTCCATTTGTGTCAAACACCATGTTGGACAGAAAGCCAGAGAGCCCTAGAATATCCAACTGCCACATGGAGATGGGGTGAAACCAGTGTGGTAGAAGCAGTTGCATCACCACACCCAATTGGAGTGTGTGGTTGGGTCATCAAGGTGTGACTTTTGAGACTCCATAACACAAATTCATTGATCTGTAGGGACTCCATTTGTGTCAAACAAACCATGTTGGACAGAAAGCTCAGAGAGCCCCTCGAATATGCAACTTCCACATGGAGAGGTGAACCTGCAGTGTGACAGAAGCAGCTGCATCACCACACCCAACTTGAGTGTGTGGGTCATCAAGTTGTGGCTTTTGAGACTCCATAACCACAATGCATTGATCTATAGGGACTCCATTTGTGTCAAACAACAATGGTGGTAAGAAAGCCCAGAGAGCCCTAGAATATGCAACTGCCACAGGAGATGGGTGAACTAGTGTGACAGAAGCAGTTGCATCACCACACCCAACTGGAGTGTGTGTGGATCATAAAGGTGTGGCTTTTGAGACTACATACAACAAATATTGATATCTAGGGACTCCATTTGTGTCAAACAACCATAATGGACAGAAAGCCCAGAGAGCCCCCTAGAATATGCAACTGCCACAGGAGATGGGTGAAATAGTGTGACAGAAGCAGTTGCATCACCACACCCAACTAGAGTGTGTGGTGGATCATCAAGCTGTGGGCTTTGAGACTACATAACACAAATGCATGATATCTAGGACCCCATTTGTGTCAAACAACCATGTTGGACAGAAAGCCCAGAGAGCCCCTAGAATATGCAACTGCCACATGGAGATGGTGAACCTGAATGTGACAGAAGCAGTTGCATCACCACACCCAACTTGAGTGTGTGTGGGTCATCAAGGTGTGGCTTTTGAGACTCCATAACACAAATGCATTGATCTGTAGGGACTCCATTTGTGTCAAACAACCATGTTGGATAGAAAGCCCAGAGAGCCCCTAGAATATGCAACTGCCACATGGAGATGGTGAACCTGCAGTGTGACAGAAGCAGTTGCATCACCACACCCAACTAGAGTGTGTGGATCATCAAGGTGTGGCTTTGAGACTACATAACACAAATGCATTGATAGGGGACTCCATTTGTGTCAAACAACCATGTTGGACAGAAAGCCTAGAGAGCCCCTAGAATATGCAACTGCCACATGGAGATGGGTGAACCAGTGTGACAGAAGCAGTTGCATCACCACACCCAACTTGAGTGTGTGTGGGTCATCAAGGTGTGGCTTTTGAGACTCCATAACACAAATGCATTGATCTTTAGGGACTCCATTTGTGTCAAACAACCATGTTGGACAGAAAGCCCAGAGAGCCCCTAGAATATACAACTGCCAGTTGCATTACCACACCCAACTAGAGTGTGTGTGGGTCATCAAGGTGTGGCTTTTGAGACTCCATAACACAAATGCATTGATCTGTAGGGACTCCATTTGTGTCAAACAACCATGTTGGTCAGAAAGCCCAGAGAGCCCCTAGAATATGCAACTGCCACATGGAGATGGGTGAAGAGTGTGACAGAAGCAGTTGCATCACCACACCCAACTAGAGTGTGTGTGGGTCATCAAGGTGTGGCTTTTGAGACTCCATAACACAAATGCATTGATCTGTAGGGACTCCATTTGTGTCAAACAACCATGTTGGACAGAAAGCCCAGAGAGCCCCTAGAATATGCAACTGCCACATGGAGATGGGTGAACCAGTGTGACAGAAGCAGTTGCATCACCACACCCAACTTGAGTGTGTGTGGGTCATCAAGGTGTGGCTTTTGAGACTCCATAACACAAATGCATTGATTGTAGGGACTCCATTTGTGTCAAACAACCATGGTGGACAGAAAGCCCAGAGAGCCCCTAGAATATGCAACTGCCACATGGAGATGGGTGAACTAGTGTGACAGAAGCAGTTGCATCACCACACCCAACTTGAGTGTGTGTGGATCATCAAGGTGTGGCTTTTGAGACTCCATAACACAAATGCATTGATTTGTAGGGACTCCATTTGTGTCAAAAAACCATGGTGGTCAGAAAGCCCAGAGAGCCCCTAGAATATGCAACTGCCACATGGAGATGGTGAACCTGTAGTGTGACAGAAGCAGTTGCATCACCACACCCAACTGGAGTGTGTGTGGATCATCAAGGTGTGGCTTTTGAGACTCCATAACACAAATGCATTGATCTGTAGGGACTCCATTTGTGTCAAACAACCATGTGGGACAGAAAGCCCAGAGAGCCCCTAGAATATGCAACTGCCACATGGAGATGGGTGAACCTGCAGTGTGACAGAAGCAGTTGCATCACCACACCCAACTGGAGTGTGTGTGGATCATCAAGGTGTGGCTTTTGAGACTACATAACACAAATGCATTGATATCTAGGGACTCCATTTGTGTCAAACAACCATGTTGGTCAAAAGCCCAGAGAGCCCCTAGAATATGCAACTGCCACATGGAGATGGGTGAACCAGTGTGACAGAAGCAGTTGCATCACCACACCCAACTTGAGTGTGTGTGGGTCATCAAGGTGTGGCTTTTGAGACTCCATAACACAAATGCATTGATCTGTAGGGACTCCATTTGTGTCAAACAACCATGGTGGTCAGAAAGCCCAGAGAGCCCTAGAATATGCAACTGCCACATGGAGATGGTTGAACCAGTGTGACAGAAGCAGTTGCATCACCACACCAACTTGAGTGTGTGTGGATCATCAAGGTGTGGCTTTTCAGACTCCATAACACAAATGCATTGATTCTGTAGGGACTCCATTTGTGTCAAATAACCATGGTGGTCAGAAAGCCCAGAGAGCCCCTAGAATATGCAACTCCCACATGGAGATGGGTGAACCTGCTAGTGTGACAGAAGCAGTTGCATCACCACACCCAACTGGAGTGTGTGTGGATCATCAAGGTGTGGCTTTTGAGACTACATATACACAAATGCATTGATATCTAGGGACTCCATTTGTGTCAAACAAACCATGTTGGTCAAAAAGCCCAGAGAGCCCCTAGAATATGCAACGGCCACATGGAGATGGGTGAACTAGTGTGATAGAAGCAGTTGCATCACCACACCCAACTAGATTGTGTGTGGGTCATCAAGATGCTGGCTTTTGAGACTCCATAACACAAATGCATTGATCTGTAAGGACTCCATTTGTGTCACACAACCATGTTGGAAAGAAAGTCCAGCGAGCCCCTAGAATATGCACTGCCACATGGAGATGGGTGAACCAGTGTGACAGAAGCAGTTGCATCACCACACCCAACTTGAGTGTGTGTGGATCATCAAGGTGTGGCTTTTGAGACTACATAAACAAATGCATTGATCTCTAGGGACTCCATTTGTGTCAAACAACCATGGTGGTCAGAAAGCCCAGAGAGCCCCTAGAATATGCAACTGCCACATGGAGATGGGTGAACCAGTGTGACAGAAGCAGTTGCATCACCACACCCAACTTGAGTGTGTGTGGGTCATCAAGGTGTGGCTTTTGAGACTCCATAACACAAATGCATTGATCTTTAGGGACTCCATTGTGTCAAACAACCATGTTGGACAGAAAGCCCAGAGAGCCCCTAGAATATGCAACTCCAGTGCATTACCACACCCACAACTAGAGTGTGTGTGGGTCATCAAGGTGTGGCTTTTGAGACTCCATAACACAAATGCATTGATCTGTAGGGACTCCATTTGTGTCAAACAACCATGTTGGTCAGAAAGCCCAGAGAGCCCCTAGAATATGCAACTACCACATGGAGATGGGTGAACTAGTGTGACAGAAGCAGTTGCATCACCACACCCAACTAGAGTTGTGTGTGGGTCATCAAGGTGTGGCTTTTGAGACTCCATAACACAAATGCATTGATCTGTAGGTACTCCATTTGTGTCAAACAACCATGTTGGACAGAAAGCCCAGAGAGCCCCTAGAATATGCACTTCCACATGGAGATGGGTGAACTAGTGTGACAGAAGCAGTTGCATCACCACACCCACTAGAGTGTGTGTGGATCATCAAGGTGTGGCTTTTGAGACTCCATAACACAAATGCCTTGATCTGTAGGGTATCCATTTGTGTCAAATAACCATGTTGGACAGAATGCCTAGAGAGCCCCTAGAATATGCAACTGCCACATGGAGATGGTGAACCTTAGTGTGACAGAAGCAGTTGCATCACCACACCCAACTAGAGTGTGTGTGGGTCATCAAGGTGTGGCTTTTGAGACTACATAACACAAATGCATTGATATCTAGGGACTCCATTTGTGTCAAACAACCATGTTGGACAGAAAGCCCAGAGAGCCCCTAGAATATGCAACTGCCACATGGAGATGGGTGAACCAGTGTGAGAGAAGCAGTTGCATCACCACACCCAACTAGAGTGTGTGTGGATCATCAAGGTGTGGCTTTTGAGACTACATAACACAAATGCATTGATCTTAGGGACTCCATTTGTGTCAAACAACCATGTTGGACAGAAAGCCCAGAGAGCCCCTAGAATATGCAACTGCCACATGGAGATGGGTGAACTAGTGTGACAGAAGCAGTTGCATCACCACACCCAACTGAGTGTGTGTGGGTCATCAAGGTGTGGCTTTTGAGACTCCATAACACAAATGCATTGATCTGTAGGGACTCCATTTGTGTCAAACAACCATGTTGGACAGAAAGCCGAGAGAGCCCCTAGAATATGCAACTGCCACATGGAGATGGTTGAACCAGTGTGAAGAAACAGTTGCATCACCACAACCAACTTGAGGTGTGTGTGCTGATCATCAAGGTTGTGGCTTTTCAGACTCCATAACACAAATGCATTGATTTGTAGGGACTCCATTTGTGTCAAATAACCATGGTGGTCAGAAAGCCCAGAGAGCCCCCCTAGAAATATGCAACCTCCCACATGGGAGATGGGTTGAAACCTGCAGTGTGACAGAAGCAAGTTGCATCACCACACCCAACTGGTAGTGTGTGTGGATCATCAAGGTGTGGCTTTTGAGACTACTAACACCAAATGCATTGATATCTAGGGACTCCATTTGTGTAAACAACCATGTTGGGTCAAAACGCCCAGAGAGCCCCTAGAATATGCAACGGCCACATGGAGATGGTGTGAACTAGTGTGATAGAAGCAGTTGCAATCACCACACCCAACTAGATTGTGTGTGGGTCATCAAGATGTGGCTTTTTGAGACTCCATAACACAAATGCATTGATCTGTAAGGACTCCATTTGTGTCACACAACCATGTTGGAAAGAAAGCCAGAGAGCCCCTAGAATATGCACTGCCACATGGAGATGGTGAACCAGTGTGACAGAAGCAGTTGCATCACCACACCCAACTTGAGTGTGTGTGGGTCATCAAGGTGTGGCTTTTGAGACTCCATAACACAAATGCATTGATCTGTAGGGACTCCATTTGTGTCAAACAACCATGTGGACAGAAAGCCTAGAGAGCCCCTAGAATATGCAACTTCCACATGGAGATGGTGAACCTGAAGTGTGACAGAAGCAGTTGCATCACCACACCAACTGAGTGTGTGTGGTCATCAAGGTGTGGCTTTTGAGACTCATAACACAAATGCATTGATCTGTAGGGACTCCATTTGTGTCAAACAACCATGTTGGACAGAAAGCCCAGAGAGCCCCTAGAATATGCAACTGCCACATGGAGATGGTGAACCTGTAGTGTGACAGAAGCAGTTGCATCACCACACCCAACTGGAGTGTGTGTGGATCATCAAGGTGTGGCTTTTGAGACTACAATAACAAAAGCATTGATATCTAGGGACTCCATTTGTGTCAAACAACCATGTTGGTCAGAAAGCCCAGAGAGCCCCTAGAATATGCAACTGCCACATGGAGATGGGTGAACTAGTGTGACAGAAGCAGTTGCATCACCACACCCAACTAGAGTGTGTGTGGGTCATCAAGGTGTGGCTTTTGAGACTCCATAACACAAATGCATTGATCTGTAGGGACTCCATTTGTGTCAAACAACCATGTTGGACAGAAAGCCAGAGAGCCCCTAGAATATGCAACTGCCACATGGAGATGGTGAACCAGTGTGACAGAAGCAGTTGCATCACCCACCCAACTGAGTGTGTGTGGGTCATCAAGGTGTGGCTTTTGAGACTCCATAACACAAATGCATTGATTTGTAGGGACTCCATTTGTGTCAAACAACCATGGTGGTCAGAAAAGCCCAGAGAGCCCCTAGAATATGCAACTGCCACATGGAGATGTGTGAACCTGCAGTGTGACAGAAGCAGTTGCATCACCACACCCACTGGAGTGTGTGTGGGTCATCAAGGTGTGGCTTTTGAGACTACATAACACAAATGCATTGATCTCTAGGGACTCCATTTGTGTCAAACAACCATGTTGGACAGAAAGCCCAGAGAGCCCCTAGAATATGCAACTGCCACATGGAGATGGGTGAACCAGTGTGACAGAAGCAGTTGCATCACCACACCCAACTGGAGTGTGTGTGGATCATCAAGGTGTGGCTTTTAGACTACATAACACAAATGCATTGATCTTTAGGGACTCCATTTGTGTCAAACAACCATGTTGGATAGAAAGCCCAGAGAGCCCCTAGAATATGCAACTGCCACATGGAGATGGGTGAACTAGTGTGACAGAAGCAGTTGCATCACCACACCCAACTTGAGTGTGTGTGGGTCATCAAGGTGTGGCTTTTGAGACTCCATAACACAAATGCATTGATCTGTAGGGACTCCATTTGTGTAACAACCATGTTGGACAGAAAGCCCAGAGAGTCCCCTAGAATATGCACTGCCACATGGAGATGGTGGAACCTGCAGTTGTGACAGAAAGCAGTTGCATCACCACACCCAACTGGAGTGTGTGTGGCTCATCAAGGTTGTGGCTTCTGAGACTACATAACACAAATGCATGATCTCTAGGGACTCCATTTGTTGTCAAACAACCAATGTGGTACGAAAGTCAGAGAGCCCCTAGAATATGCAACTACCACATGGAGATGGGTGAACTAGTGTGACAGAAGCAGTTGCATCACCACACCCAACTTGAGTGTGTGGGGTCATCAAGGTGTGGCTTTTAGACTCCATAATCGCAAATGCATGATATCTAGGGACTCCATTGTGTCAAAAACCATGTTGGACAGAAAGCCCCGAGAGCCCCTAGAATATATGCAACTGCCACATGGAAGATTGGCTGAACCTGAAGTGTGACAGAAGAAGTTGCATCACCACACCAAACTGAGTGTGTGTGGATCATCAAGGTGTGGCTTTGAGACTACATAACACAAATGCATTGATATTAGGGACTCCATTTGTGTCAAACAACCATGTTGGACAGAAAGCCCAGAGAGCCCCTAGAATATGCAACTGCCACATGGAGATGGGTGAACCAAGTGTGACAGAAGCAGTTGCATCACCACACCCAACTAGAGTGTGTGTGGATCATCAAGGTGTGGCTTTTGAGACTACATAACACAAATGCATTGATCTTTAGGGATCCATTTGTGTCAAACAACCATGTTGGACAGAAAGCCCAGAGAGCCCCTAGAATATGCAACTACCACATGGAGATGGGTGAACTAGTGTGACAGAAGCAGTTGCATCACCACACCCAACTTGAGTGTGTGTGGGTCATCAAGGTGTGGCTTTTGAGACTCCATAACACAAATGCATTGATCTATAGGGACTCCATTTGTGTCAAACAACATGTTGGACAGAAAGCCCGAGAGCCCCTAGAATATGCAATTCCACATGGAGATGGTGAACCTGTAGTGTGACAGAAGAAGTTGCATCACCACACCCAACTGGAGTGTGTGTGGATCATCAAGGTGTGGCTTTTGAGACTACATAACACAAATGCATTGATATCTAGGGACTCCATTTGTGTCAAACAACCATGTTGGAGAAAAAGCCAGAGAGCCCCTAGAATATGCAACTGCCACATGGAGATGGTGAACCTGGAGTGTGACAGAAGCAGTTGCATCACCACACCCAACTTGAGTGTGTGTGGGTCATCAAGGTGTGGCTTTTGAGACTCCATAACACAAATGCATTGATCTGTAGGGACTCCATTTGTGTCAAACAACCATGTTGGACAGAAAGCCCAGAGAGCCCCTAGAATATGCAACTGCCACATGGAGATGGTGAACTAAAGTGTGACAGAAGCAGTTGCATCACCACACCCAACTGGAGTGTGTGTGGGTCATCAAGGTGTGGCTTTTGAGACTACATAACACAAATGCATTGATCTCTAGGGACTCCATTTGTGTCAAACAACCATGTTGGACAGAAAGCCAGAGAGCCCCTAGAATATGCAACTCCCACATGGAGATGGGTGAACTAGTGTGACAGAAGCAGTTGCATCACCACACCCAATTGGAGTGTGTGTGGGTCATCAAGGTGTGGCTTTTGAGACTCCATAACACAAATGCATTGATCTGTAGGGACTCCATTTGTGTCAAACAACCATGTTGGACAGAAAGCCCAGAGAGCCCCTAGAATATGCAACTCCACATGGAGATGGTGAACCTGCAGTGTGACAGAAGCAGTTGCATCACCCACCCAACTTGATTGTGTGGGTCATCAAGGTGTGGCTTTTGAGACTCCATAACACAAATGCATTGATCTATAGGGACTCCATTGTGTCAAACAACAATGGTGGTCAGAAAGCCCAGAGATCCCTAGAATATGCAACTGCCACATGGAGATGGTGAACGTGAAGTGTGACAGAAGCAGTTGCATCACCACACCCAACTAGTGTGTGTGGATCATAAAGGTGTGGCTTTTGAGACTACATATCACAATGCATTGATATCTAGGGACTCCATTTGTGTCAAACAACCATGTTGGACAGAAAGCCCAGAGAGCCCCTAGAATATGCAACTGCCACATGGAGATGGGTGAAATAGTGTGACAGAAGCAGTTGCATCACCACACCCAACTAGATCATCAAGGTGTGGCTTTTGAGACTACATAAAACAAATGCATTGATATCTAGGGACTCCATTTGTGTCAAACAACCATGTTGGACAGAAAGCCCAGAGAGCCCCTAGAATATGCAACTGCACATGGAGATGGTGAACCTGAAGTGTGACAGAAGCAGTTGCATCACCACACCCAACTAGAGTGTGTGTGGATCATCAAGGTGTGGCTTTTGAGACTACATAACACAAATGCATTGATCTCTAGGGACTCCATTTGTGTCAACAACCATGTTGGACAGAAAGCCAGAGAGCCCCTAGAATATGCAACTGCCACATGGAGATGGTGAACCTGCAGTGTGACAGAAGCAGTTGCATCACCACACCCAACTGGAGTGTGTGTGGATCATCAAGGTGTGGCTTTTGAGACTATATAACACAAATGCATTGATCTGTAGGGACTCCATTTGTGTCAAACAACCATGTGGACAGAAAGCCCAGAGAGCCCCTAGAATATGCAACTTGCACATGGAGATGGTGAACCTGCAGTGTGACAGAAGCAGTTGCATCACCACACCCAACTTGAGTGTGTGGGGTCATCAAGGTGTGGCTTTGAGACTCCATAACACAAATGCATTGATCTATAGGGACTCCATTTGTGTCAAACAACCATGGGTTCAGAAAACCCAGAGATCCCCTAGAATATGCAACTACCACATGGAGATGGTGAACTGAAGTGTGACAGAAGCAGTTGCATCACCACACCCAACTGGAGTGTGTGTGTGGGTCATCAAGGTGTGGCTTTTGAGACTCCATAACACAAATGCATTGATCTGGAGGGACTCCATTTGTGTCAAACAACCATGTTGGACAGAAAGCCCAGAGAGCCCCTAGAATATGCAACTGCCACATGGAGATGGTGAACTGCAGTGTGACAGAAGCAGTTGCATCACCACACCCAACTGAGTGCGTGTGGATCATCAAGGTGTGGCTTTTGAGACTACATAACACAAATGCATTGATCTGTAGGGACTCCATTTGTGTCAAAAACCATGGTGGACAGAAAGCCCAGAGATCCCCTAGAATATGCAACTGCCACATGGAGATGGTGAACCAGTGTGACAGAAGCAGTTGCATCACCACACCCAACTAGAGTGTGTGTGGGTCATCAAGGTGTGGCTTTTGAGACTCCATAACACAAATGCATTGATATCAGGGACTCCATTTGTGTCAAACAACCATGTTGGACAGAAAGCCCAGAGAGCCCCTAGAATATGCAACTGCCACATGGAGATGGTGAACCAGTGTGACAGAAGCAGTTGCATCACCACACCAACTTGAGTGTGTGTGGATCATCAGGTGTGGCTTTTGAGACTACATAACACAAATGCATTGATCTCTAGGGACTCCATTTGTGTCAAACAA
>CAJUXJ010001669.1:0-124789 GCA_910589775.1 Avena eriantha
TCATTGCATGTCTGTTCTTTTCATAGACCACATATGGATCCACCAGTGTCATTTCATGTGTGTTCTTTTCACAAAGAACATATGAATCCACTAGTGTCATTGCATGTCTGTTCTTTTCACAAACCACATATGGATCCACCAGTGTCATTGCATGTGCGTTCCGTTCACAAACCACATATGCATCCACCAGTGTGATTGCATGTGTGTTATTTTCATTAACCACATATGGATCCCCTACTGTCATTGCATGTGTGTTCTTTTCATTAACCACAAGTAGAGTCATTGATGTCTGTTCTTTTTAGAGACCACATATGGATCCATCGGATTTCATTGCATGTCTATTCTTTTCACAACCACATATGGATCCACTAGAGTCATTGCATGTGTGTTCTTTTCACAAACCACATATGGATCCACCAGTGGCATTGCATGTGTGTTCTTTTCATTAACCACATATTGACCCCCTAGTGGCATTGCATGTGTGTTCTTTTCATTATCCACAACTAGAGTCATTTCATGTGTGTTCTTTTCACAAACCACATATGGATCCACCTGTGTCATTGCATGTGTGTTCTTTTCATAAACCACATATGGATCCACTAGAGTTCATTGCTTATGTGTTCTTTTCATTCCACAGCTAGAGTCATTGCATGTCTGTTCTTTTCATAGACCACATATGGATCAAGCAGTGTCATTTCATGTGTGTTATTTTCACAAACCACATATGAATCCACCAGTGTCATTGCATGTGTGTTCATTTCACAAACCACATATGGATCCACTAGTGTCATTATATGTGTGTTCTTTTCACAACCCACATATGGATCCACAAGTGTCATTGCATGTGTGTTCTTTGCATTAACCGCATATGGATCCCCTAGTGTCAATGCATGTGTGTTCTTTTAATAAACCACAACTAGAGTCATTGTATAACTGTTCTTTTCATAGACCACATATGGATCCACCAGACTTCATTGCATGTCTGTTCTTTTCACAAACCACATATGGATCCACTAGAGTCGTTGCATGTGTGTTCTTTTCACAAACCACATATGGATCCACCAGTGTCATTGCATGTGTGTTCTTTTCATTAACCACATATGGATCCACCAGAGTTCATTGCATGTGTGTTCTTTTCATTAACCACAGCTAGAGTCATTGCATGTGTGTTCTTTTCACAAGACACATAAGGATCTAAGAGAGTCATTGCATGTGTGTTGTTTTCATAGACTACATATGGATCCACGAGTGTCATTTCATATGTGTGCCTTTCACAAACCACATATTGGTCCACCAGTGTCATTTCATGTGTGTTATTTTCACAAACAACATATGGATCCGCCATTGTCATTGCATGTGTGTACTTTCCATTAACCACATATGGATGCCCTAGTGCCATTGCATGTGTGTTCTTTTCATTAACCACAACTAGTGTCATTGCATGTCAATTCTTTCATAGACCACATATGTATCCACCAGAGGTCATTTCATGTGTGTTCCTTTCACAAACCACATATGGATCCACTAGAGTCATTGCATGTGTGTTCTTTTCACAAACCACATATGGACTACCAATGTCATTGCATGTGTGTTCTTTTCATAAACCATAGCTAGAGTCATTGCATGTGTGTTCTTTCATTAACCACGGCTAGAGTCATTTCATGTGTGTTCTTTTCACAAACCACATATGGATCCACCAGTGTCATTGCATGTGTGTTCTTTTCATAGACCACATATGGATCCACCAGTGTTCATTGCATCTGTGTTCTTTTCATTGACCACAGCTAGAGTCAAAGCATGTATGTTCTTTTCAGAAACCACATAAGGATCCACCAGAGTCATTGCATCTGTGTTTTTTTCATAGACCACATATGGATCCACCAGTGTCATTTCATTTGTGTTCTTTTCACAAACCACATATGGATCCACCAGTGTCATTGCATGTGTGTTCTTTTCACAAACCACATATGAATCCAAGTGTCATTGTATGTGTGTTCTTTTCATTAACCACATATGGATCCTCTAGTGTCATTGCATGTGTGTTCTTTTCATTAACCACAACTAGAGTCATTGCATGTGTGTTATTTTCACAAACCACATACGGATCCACCAGATCATTGCATGTGCGTTCTTTTCATAAACCACGTATGGATCCACCAGTGTCATTGGAATGTGTGTTCTTTTTATAAACCACATGGATCATCCAGTGTCATTGCATGTGTGTTCTTTTAATATACCACAACTAGAGTCACGGGATGTGTATTCTTTTCATAAACCATAACTAGAGTCATTGCATGTGTGTTCTTTTCACAATCCACCTATGCATCCACCAGTGTGATTGCATGTATGTTCTTTTCATTAACTAGAGCTAGAGTCATTGCATGTTTGTTCTTTTCACAAACCACATAAGGATCCACAAGTGTCATTGCATGTGTGTTCTTTTAATAAACCACAACTAGAGTCATTGGATGTGTGTTATTTTCAGAAACCACATATGGATCCACCAGTGTCATGGCATGTGTGTTATTTTAATTAACCACATATGGATCCACCAGTGTCATTGCATGTGTGTTCTTTTCATAAACCACATATGGATCCACCAGAGTTCATTACATGTGTGTTCTTTTCATTAACCACAGCTAGAGTCAAAGTATGTCTCATCTTTTCATAGACCTCATATGGATCCACTAGTGTCATTTCATGTGTGTTATTTTCATAGACCACATATGGATCCACCAGTGTCATTTCATGTGTTTTCTTTTCACAAACCACATATGGATCCACAAGTGTCATTGCATGTGTGTTCTTTTCATAGACCACATATGGATCCACCAGAGTTCATTGCATGTCTGTTCTTTTCACAAACCACATATGGACCCACCAGAGTCATTGCATGTGTGTTCTTTTCACAAACCACATATGGATCCACCAGTGTCATTGCATGTGTGTTCTTTTCATTAACCACATATGGATCCACCAGAGTTCATTGCAGGTGTGTTCTCTTGATTAACCACAGCTAGAGTCATTGCATGTGTGTTATTTTCACAGAACACATAAGGATCTACCAGAGTCATTGCATGTGTGTTGTTTTCATAGACTACATATGGATCCACGAGTGTCATTGCATGTGTGTTCTTTTCACAAACCACATATTGATCCACCAGTGTCATTGCATGTGTGTTCTTTTCACATACAACATATGGATCCACCAGTGTCATTGCATGTGTGTTCTTTTCATTAACCACATATGGATCCCCTAGTGTCACTACATGTGTCTTCTTTTCATTAACCACAACTAGTGTCATTGCATGTCTATTCTTTTCATAGACCACATATCTATCCACCAGAGGTCATTGCATGTGTGTTCTTTTCACAAACCACATATGGATCCACCAGAGTCATTGCATGTGTGTTCTTTTCACAAACCACATATGGACTACCAATGTCATTGCACGTGTGTTCTTTCCATAAACCACAGCTAGAGTCATTGCATGTGTGTTCTTTTCATTAACCACAGCTAAAGTCATTTCATGTGTGTTCTTTTCACAAACCACATATGGATCCACCAGTGTCATTACATGTGTTTTTTTTCATAAACCACATATGGATGCACCAGTGTTCATTGCATCTGTGTTCTTTTCATTAACCACATATGGAGTCAGAGCATGTCTGTTCTTTTCACAAACCACATAAGGATCCACCAGAGTCATTGCATCTGCGTTTTTTTCATAGACCACATATGGATCCACCAGTGTCATTTCATTTGTGTTCTTTTCACAAACCACATATGGATCCACCAGTGTTATTGCATGTGTTTTCTTTTCACAAACCACATCTGGATCCACTAGTGTCATTGCATGTGTGTTCTTTTAATTAACCACATATGGATCCCCTAGTTTCATTGCACATGTGTTATTTTCATTAACCACAATTAGAGTCATTGCATATGTGTTATTTTCACAAACCACATATGGATCCACCAGAGTCATTTGCATGTGCGTTCTTTTCATAAACCACGTAGGGATCCACCAGTGTCATTGGAATGTGTGTTCTTTTCATAAACCACATGGATCCACCAGTGTCATTGCATGTGTGTTCTTTTAATAAACCACAACTAGAGTCACGTGATGTGTATTCTTTTCATAAACCACAACTAGAGTCATTGCATGTTTGTTCTTTTCACAATCCACATATGGATCTACCAGTGTCACTGCATGTGTGTTCTTTTCATTAACCACAGCTAGAGCATTGCATGTCTGTTCTTTTCACAAACCACATAAGGATCCACAAGTGTCATTGCATGTGTGTTCTTTTAATAAACCACAACTAGAGTCATTGCATGTGTGTTATTTTCACAAACCAGATATGGATCCACCAGTGTCATTGCATGTGTGTTATTTTCATTTACCACATATGGATCCACAAGTGTCATTGCATGTGTGTTCTTTTCATAAACCACATATGGATCCACCAGAGTTCATTACATGTATGTTCTTTTCATTAACCACAGCTAGAGTCAAAGAATATCTATTCTTTTCATAGACCACATATGAATCCACCAGTGTCATTTCATCTGTGTTATTTTCACAGACCACATATGGATCCACTAGTGTCATTTCATGTGTGTTCTTTTCACAAACCACATATGGATCCACTAGTGTCATTGCATGTGTGTTCTTTTCACAAACCACATATGGATCCACAAGTGTCATTCCATGTGTGTTCTTTTCATTAACCACATATGGATCCCCTAGTGTCATTGCATGTGCGTTCTTTTCAGAAACCGCATATGTATCCACCAGTGTCATTACATGTGTGTTCTTTCAATAAACCAAACGTAGAGTCATTGCATGTGTGTTCTTTTCAGAAACCACATATGGATACACCAGTGTCATTGCATGTGTGTTCTTTTAATTAACCACAGCTATAGTCATTTCATGTGGGTTCTTTTCACAGACCACATATGGATCCACCGGTATCATAGCATAAGTGTTCTTTTCATAAACCACATATGAACCACCAGAGTTCATTGCTTGTGTGTTCTTTTCATTAACCACAGCTAGAGTCATTGCATGTCTATTCTGTTCACAAACCACACAAGGATCCACCAGAGTCATTGCATGTCTGTTCTTTTCATAGACCAGATATGGATCCACCAGTGTCATTTCATGTGTGTTATTTGCACAAACCACATATGGATCCACCCGTGTCATTGCATGTGTGTTCTTTTCACAAACCACATATGGATCCACCAGTGTTATTGCATGTGTGTTCTTTTCACAAACCACATATGGATCCACAAGTGTCATTGCATGTGTGTTCTTTTCATTAACCACATATGGATCCCCTAGTATCATTGCATGTGTGTTGTTTTCATTAACCACAGGTAGAGTCATTGCATGTATTTTGTTTTCATAGACCACATATGGATCCACCAGAGTTCATTGCATGTCTGTTCTTTTCACAAACCACATATGGATCCTAGAGAGTCATTGCATGTGTGTTATTTTCACATACCACATTTGGATCCACCAGTGTTATTGCATGTGTGTTCTTTTCATTAACCACATATGGATCCCATAGTGTCATTGCATGTGTGTTCTTTTCATTGACAACAACTAGAGTCATTGCATTTGTGTTCTTTTCACAAACCACATATGGATCTTCAGAGTCATTGCATGTTTGTTCTTTTCATTAACCACATATGGATCCACCAGTGTCATTGCATGTATGTTCTTTTCATAAACCACATGGATCCACCAGTGTCATTGCATGTGTGTTCTTTTAATAAACCACAGCTAGAGTCACCGGATGTGTGTTCTTTCCATAAACCGTAAGCAGAGTCATTGCATCTGTGTTCTTTTCACAAACCAAATATGGATCCACCAGTGTCATTGCATGTGTGTTCTTTTCATTAACCACAGCTAGAGTCATTGCATGTGTGTTCTTTTCACAAACCACATAAGGATCCACCAGAGTCATTGCATGTGTGTTCTTTTCGTTAACCACAGCTAGAGTCATTTCATGTGTGTTCTTTTCACAAACCACATATGGATCCACCGGTGTCATTGGATGTGTGTTCTTTTCATAAACCAGATATGGATCCACTAGAGTTTATTGCTTGTGTGATGTTTTCGTTAACCACAGCTAGAGTCATTGCATGTCTGTTCTTTTCACAAACCACACAAGGATCCACTAGAGTCATTCCATGTGTGTTCTTTTCACAAACCACATACGAATCCACCAGTGTCATTGCATGTGTGTTCTTTTCACAAACCACATATGGATCCACCAGTGTCATTACATGTGTGTTCTTTTCATTAACCACATATGGATCCCCTAGTGTCATTGCATGTGTGTTCTTTTCATTAAACACAACTAGAGTCATTGTATGTGTGTTCTTTTCACAAACCACATATGGATCCACCAGAGTCATTGCATGTGTGTTCTTTTCATTAACCACGTATGGATCCACCAGTGTCATTAAAATGTGTGTTGTTTTCATAAACCACATGGATCCACCAGTGTTATTGCATGTGTGTTCTTTTCATTAACCACATATGGATCCCATAGTGTCATTGCATGTGTGTTCTTTTCATTAACAACAACTAGAGTCATTGCATTTGTGTTCTTTTCACAAACCACATATGGATCTTCAGAGTCATTGCATGTTTGTTCTTTTCATTAACCACATATGGATCCACCAGTGTCATTGCATGTATGTTCTTTTCATAAACCACATGGATCCACCAGTGTCATTGCATGTGTGTTCTTTTAATAAACCACAGCTAGAGTCACCGGATGTGTGTTCTTTCCATAAACCGCAAGCAGAGTCATTGCATGTGTGTTCTTTTCACAAACCAAATATGGATCCACCAGTGTCATTGCATGTGTGTTCTTTTCATTAACCACAGCTAGAGTCATTGCATGTGTGTTCTTTTCACAAACCACATAAGGATCCACCAGAGTCATTGCATGTGTGTTCTTTTCGTTAACCACAGCTAGAGTCATTTCATGTGTGTTCTTTTGACAAACCACATATGGATCCACCGGTGTCATTGCATGTGTGTTCTTTTCATAAACCAGATATGGATCCACTAGAGTTTATTGCTTGTGTGTTGTTTTCGTTAACCACAGCTAGAGTCATTGCATGTCTGTTCTTTTCACAAACCACACAAGGATCCACTAGAGTCATTCCATGTGTGTTCTTTTCACAAACCACATACGAATCCACCAGTGTCATTGCATGTGTGTTCTTTTCACAAACCACATATGGATCCACCAGTGTCATTACATGTGTGTTCTTTTCATTAACCACATATGGATCCCCTAGTGTCATTGCATGTGTGTTCTTTTCATTAAACACAACTAGAGTCATTGTATGTGTGTTCTTTTCACAAACCACATATGGATCCACCAGAGTCATTGCGTGTGTGTTCTTTTCATTAACCACGTATGGATCCACCAGTGTCATTAAAATGTGTGTTGTTTTCATAAACCACTTGGATCCACCAATGTCATTGCATGTGTGTTCTTTTAATAAACCACAACTAGAGTCACTAGATCTGTGTTATTTTCATAAACGACAACTAGAGTCATTGCATGTGTGTTCTTTTTACAAACCACATATGGATCCACCAGAGTCATTGCATGTGTGTTCTTTTCATAAACCATGTATGGATCCACCAGTGTTATTGAAATGTGTGTTCTTTGGATAAACCACATGGATCCACCAGTGTCATTGCATGTGTGTTCTTTGAATAAACCACAACTAGAGTCATTGGATGTGTGTTCTTTTCATAAACCACAATTAGAGTCATTGCATGTGTGTTCTTTTCGCAATCCACATATGGATCGACCATTGTCATTACATGTGTGTTCTTTTCATTAACCACAGCTAGAGTCATTGCATGTCTGTTCTTTTCAGAAACCACATAAGTATCCGCAAGTGTAATTGCATGTGTGTTCTTTTAATAAACCACAACTAGAGTCATTGCATGTGTGTTCTCTTCACAAACCACATATGGATCCACAAGTGTCATTGCATGTGTGTTCTTTTCATTAACCACAACTAGAGTCATTTCATGTGTGTTCTCTTCACAAACCACATATGGATCCACCAATGTCATTGTTGGGGGGATACCCCTGGTTAGGGTAACGCCGTGGTATAAAGGCCGAGTTAGTCGAGGTACAGCGCAGTCAAAGAAAGTGCTGGCCGGGTCACCTCAAGGCAGGTCAACCTACGGAGTAACCCCACCCATGGAGCACCTCCCTAGCCTTATCCCGGCCAGCGTAAAATATATGCCGACCATGTTTGTCAGTCTATTATGCAGGTACCCTCATAGCCGGGTCAGCCAAGTGCTAGCCGGACTATCATATGGCTTCTAAGAGAAGGAAGGAATCTCCCGCTGGTCAAAAGGTGGCTTTGTTAGCTGTAGCATGAGCAAAGCAAAGCAGAGAGGAGGACCAATGGGTCAGGGGCGACCAAGATGACATGGGCAATATCGGCTGACGTAACCCGTGTCTGGTGACGCGTAAAGGCAAGGATTACGTTGTGGGTTACGACCAAAGCCCGGACGAGCCGTTAAAGAGAATAAAGAAGCATCTAGCTTTAGTCGAGGAGCATATTCGTAGAATATGCTGCCATGTGTGCCCTACCTTTGTAACCTGGGCTCTCCTTATAAGGAGCACCGGGGCCTCCATAGAAGGGGATCGATCATTTTTCTTTGTCTAAGGTAGAACTCAAGAGCAAGGTTGTGGGGAGTAAGAGACATAGTCTCCTTCTCACCAATAGCTTGAAGAGCACTTGTAAACTCCATTGATAGAGGAAATACAACATCATCTGTGCGTGGAATCACCATGTTCTGCCTCCCTGGATTCCCCTAGCACACATTGGCCCCATCTTTAGCCTATCCATGGCATCTGCCGTGCCACCACCACGATAATTGGCGCCCACCGTGGGGCTAGTGGTGCTAGCATGGGGTGAAAATCCAGACGGGAAGTATCTCCAACAACGGCGAGCGCGTCGTCTCCGGCCTAGTTTAGTGCTTCGGAGCGCTGGATTACGTCAGCGAAAACGCAGGGAGCTTCGGCCGGCGCCCCCTCCGCGCAATGGCATCTTCATCAATCTTAGCACGCACAAGATCTACGTCGGCGTGGACGAGTCCTGCGTTCATCCATGACACGTCGTCGAGGGAGGCGAACCGCTCCTCAGCATAGCTCACGGCGTGCGTATCACTCGCCCCGCTAGAAGTGTTGAGGTCATGATGGCCACGCCATACGCGGGAGCAAGCAAGGATCCAACACCAGAGCCAGAGGTCACGCCAAAGCACGCAAGGTCTAGGTTTCCCCCACTAGAGAGGCCAGAGAATGTGCTCCAACAAGCAATAGATAGCTTGTCAACGCCAATAGCACCTGTGGTAGATCCGGCTCAGGCGCAAACTGAGTTAGAAGAAACTAGGTAGAAAATGTTAGCTGGGGCAAAGAAAGTAACTGAGTTACAATAGTCCTTGAAAATTACTTTGAGGGAATATGCAAAAGCAAACCGCTTAGATGGAGCAAGAATCCGAGGTAGAAACCTGATTACTGAGATTGACAAGGAATACGAGCCTAGGCCGGGTCAGACAGCCACGATAGTAACAGGAGGGCTGGAGAGGTATAGTACCCCGGCAAAGAACCTCAGAGCAGCAAACGCGACCGCGTCCGAATTAGAGGGTCTAACCGTAGAGGCCCGGCAAAGGCAACAAGAGAGGGTAAAACACTTGCTGAGGGTCGCTTGCCAGCAAAACAAGGAAATAAACAAGGAAAACCCGGTACCACCAGGAGCATCGCACGTGGTTCATTCGGCTAGAAATAACCCGGCCAAGTCCGGCAGAGCTGCATCGTCTCCGGGTCACAATCCCAGGAGAGAAGAAGTGGTGAACTCCAGAAGGAGAGACAAACAAATTGTCCCTTATGACCCAGTGAGGACTGGAAAAGGCAAAGCAGTGCAAATTGATGAAGATCGTCACAGTACCAGCCGAGGTGAGGCTGGCCGAGGTAACCGTGACCAAGGCAATGCCGGTCAAAGGAATGCTGCAAACAGTAATGCCGGACAGCGTGATCCTGTGGGAACGTGACAAAACGTACCTCGGCAGCTGCAGCAACATGCACCTCAGCAGGAGAGAAGTGCAGGTCAAGCAGCACAACATCAGAATGCTTGTCCGGATTAGGAAAGATACAATGATGGTTATTTGGCGATGGTCAACAACGAATACCCCACACCAGAGCACCACATAATTGGGTCAAGATTGGGAAGCAGAAACTTGTAGGCAGATGATGCGAAGCCGAAGCTTGACAAAATTTATAGGTCGGAGCTAATCAAGGTACAGGGCCCACCTGGTCCGGCATGCTTTGGGCCCCGGATCATAAGGGAGCCACCAGTGTCGAACTTTCAATTGGCCAGAGGAACCAGGAGCTATGATGGTAGTACCAGACCAGAGGATTGGCTGATTGATTACACAACAGTTGTAAAAATTGCAACTGGAAATTTGAGATGGGCAGTGAGGTACGTGCCGCAAATGTTGGAAGGACTAGCGAGAGTTTGGCTAAACAACTTGCCACCAGGGAGTGTCAAATGCTAGTTGGATTTTGAGGATTTATTCATTAGCAACTCCTCAAGCACTTACAAGAGGCCCAATAGGCCACAGACTTTGGCATTATGCCGGCAGAGACCGAATGAGCCACACCGAGATTTCTTGACTCGGTGGTGCAACGTGCGAAACTCATGCGAGGGGGTAATTGAATCACAAGCAATTGCGTGGTTTGCACAGGGCTACAGACATGGAAGTATGTTGTGGCAAAGACTACAACGAGATACGCCAACCACGTTGGCTGAGACGATCCGGATCGCAGATTTGTACGCTTTGGGAGATCCAACCCAACCCCGGATAATGTCAAGTGAAGCAAGCGAGGAGTATTACAACCGAGATGGCTCCGGGTCATCAAGGATAAATGATTTCTAAGGAAAGAGAAGGGACGAGTGTCTAGATTACAGATATAACTTGTAGCAGGTAGCAGCAGTGGACTGGGATCTGCCCAATGTTGACGCCAGCCAGCGCCAGAAAACCGGAGGGAAAAACTAGCAACAGAAAAATGAAGGGAAAAAGCCTTGGACCTTGGAGCAGAAAAAGCAATGGCAGGAGCGAAAAGATCGTCTGAGGTACATGTTCGAGTCTATGTTGGATCAACCTTGCAAATTTCATACACCAAGTCCGAATAGCCCGACAAATCATACAACGTGGCAGTGTGAATGGATGAGGAAGCTAGAGCAAGGTAGTTCGGGGAATGCTCAGGCACCTCAGAACAAAGTACCTCGGAGTGAAGCACCTCGGCAGCCATTACTAACAAGGGGAACCAACAGCAACTTATGCTGCCTCCACCACCGCCGAGATATGAAAATAAGGAAAGGAGGGATGCTGTGCATCAAGTGAACAATAACCAGCAACAAGACCAAGGTTACCACGCGAATGAGGGATGAAACAAGTACATGGAGCATCACCAAAGTTACTGTGTGTTTACCACATAAGAAACTGACCAGAAAAGCTTGCAGTGCCGGCATATGGAGGTAAACGCAGTAATGCCAGTAGTGGTGAGATATATGCCTTGGTCAGATCAAGAGATTACATGGAGTATCAAGGATCACCCAAAGCTCATGCCAAGCTTGGGGACTTACGCACTGATCCTGGATCCGATGTTCATCGGACCGAACCTTAATGTGAGGTTCTCCAAGGAGCTGATAGACAATGGCAGTAGCATTATCATCATGTACAAGGACACCATGCATAAGTTGGGCATATCAGAGAATATGCTGCAAGCTACAAGGACCACTTTTCATGGCATTGTGCCAGGTATCTCCCGCGAGCTAATTGGTAAGGTCCGGGTTGACGTTCTATTCGGTACGAGGGACAATTACCAAACTGAAAATTTGGAGTTCAAAGTGGTGAATCTGGAGAGCGCCTATCACGCGTTGCTCGGCAGGCCCGCACTGAACAAGTTCATGGCAAGTACTCACATCAGCTACTGAAAGATGAAACTGCCTAGACCTAGGGGAGTGATAACCATATAAGGGGACTTCAGGCGTTCGATCGAGTGCGCCTCAGCTGGATCTAACTTAGCTGAGTTACTCATGATAGCTCAGGAAAAAAGGAGGATACAGGAAGTGGCGGCATTGGCTCAGTCCGCAGAGCAGCACATGCCGACACTGACAAACCCGCATGGAAGTGTGTCATTCTAGGCAACCAAGGATACAAAGAAAGTGCCTATCGACGATCAGTTCCCAGAGTGCACCGTAACCATTGGTGCCGGGTTAAGCATCAAATAGGAAAGCAAGCTCGTCAACTTCCTCCGTGAGAATCGGGATATCTTTGCTTGGTCCACACAGGATCTGCAAGGTGTGCCGAGGGAGTTGGCCGAGCACTCTTTAAACGTAAGATCCGGTGCTAAGCCGGTGAAACAACCTCTCCAGCGTTTCGCCAAGGACAGGAGAAAGGTCATTGGGGATGAAATAGCTAGGCTCCTTGCAGCCGGGTTTATCATGGAAGTGCTCTATCCGGATTGGCTTTCTAATCTGGTGCTAGTGGAAAAGAAGAAGGATGATCCGAACATGGCCGTGGTTTGGCGCATGTGCATTGATTACACGAACCTGAATAAGGTGTGTCCTAAAGAGCCATTCCCACTCCCTAGAATAGATCAAGTCACAGACTCAACTGCCGGATGTGAGCTGTTATCATTCATTGATGCGTATGCTGGTTTCCACCAGATACCTCTAAACCCGGATGATCAAATAAAGACTGCATTTATTACCCCGTACGGGGCTTATTGCTATCGCACTATGCTATTTGGATTATGTAATGCTGGAGCAACGTACCAGCGATGCATGCAAAAATGTTTACACGATCAAATAGGTCAAAATGTGCAAGTGTACGTGGATGATGTGGTGATAAAAACTAAGGAAAGCAATACGCTCCTTGACGACATCCGACAGATATTCGCGAACTTGAGAAGGTTCCGGATGAAGCTTAACCCGGAGAAGTGCACTTTTGGCATGCCCACGGAGAAGCTACTCGATTTTCTAGTGTCTAGCCGAGGTATAGAAGCTAACCCAACGAAAATCCGGGCTATAGAAAGAATGGAGCTACCAAAATGCCTTAACGATGTGCAGAAGTTCACTGGTTGCCTGGCATCTTTAAGCCGGTTCGTATGTTGGTTGGGAGAGAAGGCCTTGCCCCTCTACCAGTTGATGAAAAAAGTAGATAAATTCACATGGATGCCGCAAGCGGGTAGTGCATTTCGAGATTTAAAAAAGATGTTGTCTACTACACCAATCCTAGCCGCACCACTACCCAAGGAGCCAATGCTGCTCTACATAGCCGTGACCAACCGAGTCGTAAGTGTAGTAATTGTAGTGGAGCGCGAAGAAGAAGGAAACTAGGTGCAAAGGCCAGTGTATTATCTGAGTGAGGTGTTATCGGCTTCAAAACAGAAGTACCCTCATTGCCAGAAGATGGCGTATGGCGTGTATATGTCGGCTAAAAAACTCAAACACTACTTTGAGGAACACCCCATAAAGGTGATATGCGAGGCACCTATATCAGAGATTATGAGTAACAAAGATGCAAGTGGTCGGATAGCAAAATGGGAAATTGAGCTAGCCCCATATGCACCACAGTTTGACAGAAGAGATGCGATCAAATCGCAGGCTGTGGAGGATTTCTTTGTGGACTGGGCCGAGATGTAATACGAACCACCCCTGCCGGACTCCAATTATTGGTGAATGCACTTTGAAGGGTCAAAATTGAAAGAAGGACTGGGCACCGTAGTAGTACTTACCTCGCCCAAGAAAGATCAATTAAAGTACGCCCTCTGGATCCACTCAACATCCTCGAATAATGTCGCAGAATATGGGGCACTCATGCATGGCCTCAAAGTGGCAAAAGATGTGGGCATATGTCGGATACAGTTATTTGGAGACTCAGATTTGACGGTGCAACAAGTGTATGGTAACTAGGATGCTTTGGATGCTAACATGGCCCTTTACAGATTCCATGTTCAAAAGATAAGAGGATTTTTCAAAGGATGTGAATTCCATCACATACCTCAGATTGAAAAGGAGGCGGCCAACACGCTGTCCAAGCTGGGCTCATCCCGATAGCCAACCCTGCCAAATGTTGCTTTGGAGAACTTGATAAAACCATCTATCACACCATCGCCTGAATCCGACTTAATTTATATCCGGACCAGGAGCTGCACCTATGGAGATAGATTGGGGAGGCACCTCAGCAAACCCGAGGACTGCTTCGGCAAACCCGGGGACTGCCTCAGCAAACCCAGGGACTAGTCAGCCAAACCCGACGGGAGTTATGTGGGTGGATGCAATGGAAATTTATGAGGATCCCTTCCCCGTCCGAGCTATACCCGCTTGGGCCAAGTCAATATTTGATTTCCTGAAAGAGGGAATTTTGCCGGATGATGAGATACACTCAAGGCAGGTCCAGAGAAGGGAAACGGCCTATACAATTATCAATGCCGAACTATACAAAAGAAGTGTAACCACAATACTCCAACGGTACGTTGACCAGGAGAAAGGACTTGACATACTCCGGGATATCCACCAAGGAGAATGTGGTCAACATGCATCTTCAAGAGCATTAGTGGCAAAAGCTTTTCGGCATGGATTTTATTGGCCAAGTGCTTTGGAGCAAGTAGAAGATTTGGTGAGAAAATGCAATGGTTATCAGAGATACGCCACAAAAAACCATCTACCAATGTCGGAACTCAAAACTATCCCCATTACTTGGCCATTTGCTGTATGGTGCCTAGACATGGTAGGGCCATTCAAGCCGGCTATAGGAGGAATGACCCATATCCTAGTTATGGTGGACAAATTTACTAAATGGATTGAAGTGAAGCCAATCAGGAAATGTGATGGGGCAACAACAGTACATTTCCTCAAGGACGTAATCCTGAGATATGGCTACCCCCATAGTATAATAACTGACAATGGCACAAATTTCGCCGAAGGAGCATTCACGAGGTTCTGCCGAGAGAAGAAAATCTGGCTAGACATAGCCTCTATGGCCCACCCTGCATCGAACGAGCAAGTGGAAAGATCCAATGGACTAGTGTTGTCCGGGATAAAACCCCGGCTCATAGAGCCGCTGCAAAGATCAGCGGGGTGCTGGATAGAAGAACTACCAGCGGTACTGTGGAGTTTAAGAACAACTCCAAATTGATCAACAAGCTATATGCCATTCTTTCTGGTATATGGGGCAGAAGCTGTATTACCAGCCGACATAGAGCATGATTCGCCAAGGGTTACCCAATACATAGAAGCCAAAGTGCGTGAAGCCCGGCAAAATGATGTTAATCTGCTAGAAGAAGCGAGAGAACTGGCCTTGTCCAGATCCGCCATATATCATCAAAATCTCCGACGCTACCATAGCCAGAAAGTAAGCCCCCGCGTTTTCCGGGAAGGTGATCTAGTACTCCGGTTGGTGCAGCGCACTACTGGCATGCATAAGTTGTCCCCTCCATGGGAAGGACCTTTCATTGTAAGCAAAGCTTTGCACAATGATTCCTACTATCTTATTGATGCATAGCCATAGGAAAAGAACAAGACGGATAGGTCCGGAGAGGAATCTAAGCGACCGTGGAATGTAGCACTACTTCGTCCTTTTTACACCTGACAAAGAGGTGAATGTATCCAGGCTACTCATATGTCGGTATGTATGTCGGCAATGAGGTTATTAATGAAACTTTGGGACCCCAGGCAGAAACTCGGGGACTGCCATAATAATTGTTCTTCTTGCTTTCATATTTTTATATGACGGCTGGGTTAAGTCACTTATATCTTAGCCAGATTAGTAATGTGTGAGCACCAAAAACCCAACTCTTCGACTTTGCTATTGTCCAACAAGAATTGGCTTCATGGCAAACAAGAGAACAAGTTTGGAATGGCAAAGCACATGAAAAACGACTAAGGAAAAGAACTTTAGCGTGACGATATTTGTTATTCGGACTAACTCTCTGTTTACTTTATTCATCTAACGCGGATTATTTTGAGCTAATCTAAAAGTTTCAAGTATTGTTAAGTCAATTTTTTGAACCTCGGACTCGTAAGTGAAAAAACCGAATCTAGGTAGATGCGAGCCGAGTCAAAAATTGGGAGAACAAGAAAATGAAACTCGGGGACTTTGTCCACGATAATCCGACATTAAAAACTTAGTAGCAAACGTCACATGTTGTGGCAAAACCGAACCAAGGTATTTAAGTACATTTTCACCCGGCATTCCAGGGATCTGACGAATACGGTTAAGTGTTTTTTAAGGAGCAGGGGCAGCATCCGAATCATCGGCCAAAGGAGGAGGTACTTCGGAACTTGTGGGCAGGGCGCTAGCCTCAGCCTCATCCTCGGGGTTTGCCTCACCATCCTACGGGTCTTCAGCCTTGTCGCCAAGTTCGAAGGCCTCGGCCTCACTTCCCTCATCTTCTTCACCTTCAGAAGCAACTTCATCAGCGAAAACATCAAGATAGCTCGGCCCCTCATTCCAAGCGTGGCAGAAGGAGTACTGGATAAGCTTGTTGGCACAGGATTTGCAGCGCGCAACGCAGTCCGGATCTTCGGACCACTTAGATCCGGTGCGCATGCGGGTGAGCAGCCCCAAGTCAATTCCTTCGTACCATGAAAGGATGAACTGCAGTGCAATATCAGCCTCGGCTCGCGCAGCCGACTCACGTCACAGATGCAACTGCGTATCACACTCCATTAGCTTGGCAATGAGAGCGGAATTTCCCTTTGGAGTGGGCTCACTGGGCCAAAGGGAGTTGAGCATCCGCATTACCGCCGGCATGATATCTTCGCCATAGTTTCTTACTAGCTCCATGCGAGCAACGAGGCTCACAAGCAGATCTTCTGCCGTGTAAGGGATTGACCCGGAACCAGGACCCGTGGGAATACCACGTTGTTCCTGAGACTGGGCTACAACAGCAGCAGCAAGAGTATCACCTTCTGGAAATTTGCCTGAGAACAGAACAGAGGAAACAGTGAGCGAAAGCACTAAGTCCAAAAAAATTGAGCAAGGGAAAGGAACTCACGGGAAATCTGGAAGAGGAGTCACTGAAGCTCGAAATGGACATTGGCACTGTTGGCCTGGAGTTTCTCATATTCAGAGGTCATCAACGTAAGTTTTATGTCGGCTTCCTGTAGTAATTTCTGGTCCTTGGAAATTTGCATTGTTAGACGGTCTTTTTCCACGGCAAACTCCTGGTCAGCCTTCTCCAATTTGGACTTGTGGAGGCCCTTAAGCCGCTAGATTTCGGCATTCAGCCGAGTAATTTCCGAGTCCTAGAGAGGCAACCGAGCTATCTCGTCATCCTTCTTCTTTAGTTCAGCCTGCTGCTTTCCTGCTTGTTCGAGAAAATGTGTCATCATATCAGGTATAGCTACGCTGTCTTCAAGAGCAACTACAACAGTAGCTTAATCCGACAGAGCCGAAGTATAAATATCTACCGAATCAAGAAAAGAGCACACAATGATCGTGTGAACGAAATAAGTTACCCTGGATTTCAGCCAGGTTTTTCCGCATGATGATATTCTCAGCTTCAACCTCGGCTGCAGTGTTTGGATAACAAGTTAATACGAAGCACAGATAACTCGAACGAACGAAAGTAGAAGAAGGTAAAGTCTTAAGTAAGAGAAATTACCCTTCTTCTGGTGCTCCTCCAAGAGTTTGCCATAACGCGTGCGAACATCTTTGTAAGAGTCCAACAGGCGCTGGAACTCAGCAGTTCAGCGGTTAGTGGTAATCTGGAAAAAGAAAGACAATGTCAAGTTCACAGGCAAAGTCAAAATAATTCGAAGTCTACAAGATCCGGGCCAAGTGGTACTTAACCTGGCTCTAGGTGTGTGGATATTCTAAGTCTATAAGATCCAGGCCAAGTGGAACTTAACCCGGCTCTAGGTGTGTGGATATTTGAAGTCTACAAAATCTGGGCCAAGTGGTACTTAACCTGGCTCTAGGTGTGTGGATATTCAAAGTCTACAAGATCTGGGCCAAGTGGAACTTAACCCGGCTCTAGATGTTGGGATATTCGAAGTCTACAAGATCCGGGCCAAGCGGAACTTAACCTGGCTCTAACTTTATCAGTATTTGAAATTGTTAAGGACGAAAACTAAATTCTATAGGAGCATCTGACCGAGTAACAAGTTAATCCCTCGGAGGCTCGGGGACTAGGGGATATATCTATAAGCGTTCATGCATATCAAGTATCACAACAGAACAAAAAGGGTTACCTCCATCATCTGACTAGCCAAAGAGATGGCCTTGGTGGCAGAGTTCATCTGGGTGCTGAGCTCGGCTGGGCTGAACTTCTCCAGCAGATCATCCTTGGGATCGATGAACCCAGCGTTGTTCTAGTTATGCACATACTCCAGGAGCAGTGGACTATAACTTTCGCCGCTCGGAGAGTAACTCGCCACCAAGCCTTTGACGTGGGCTTCTCACCTTGCAGATTGAGCTGCATCAGGGCTGGTATGCAGGACCAGCTGCCGGCTACTCTCTGATCCGGCAGCTTTCTTGAGCTTTCCGGATGACGGGGGACACGGCAGAAGATTGGAAGCTGCTGATCTGGACGGTGCCTGTGGAGGTGGCGGGAAGATGTCTGCGATAGACATCATTGATCCGGAGGCAGCTGATGGAGCTTTCGTCTTTGGAGGCTTGGTGGAAGCGGTCGCTGCTGCTACTGAGGCTGTTGCTGCTACTGTTGGTGCCGCTGGTGCTGGTGGTGCTGCTGGTGCTGGTGCTGCTAGAGCTATTGGTACTGGTGCTACTGGTGCTGGTGATGCTGGTTCTGAAGAAACTTGAACTGGAGAAGAACTTGATTGGGGTGGTGCCGATGATACTGGCACCTCGGAGCGGGGCGCTGGCACCGGAGAAGAGGAGCTTGGATGATCCGACATGGCTGTATCCTGAGCTGCCCCACTATCCCCGGCGCCGACATTGCCCTCCTCGTGGCGAGGTGGGCTCTGGTCAAGCGCACCGCAAAGTCCTCTTGAATAGGACTGAGGAGGCAAACATTGTCATTGCGGGAGGGGGGGAGGGACTGCTCCGGATCGGAGAGGCAATGCGGAAGCCGCTCTGGGGAATAACCCTAGGAGCTCTGGAAAATAAAAAGAACCAAGTCGAGAAGAGAAAGATAAGACAAATAAGAAGAAAAGGTGAAGGCAGAAAGGAAAAACCCAAGAGCAAATGCAAAAAGACTTACTCATCCGAGGTAGGAGGTGCCCGAGGTTTGGGTGCCCTCCGAACCGTTCTCTTGGCTGCAGGCTTAGTCGAGGCTTTCACCCCAGACTTCTTCTGCCTCTTCTTGGGCGGCGGCGCCTCCGAAGCTGCGGCCGAGGTTACTGTGCGCTTTTGGGAGGGAGCAGGGACCGGACCACCAGTGGCGGGGGGGGGGGACCTCGTGGACCTTACTGGCCGGGTTAGATGAAGATTCGAACATAACCAGATATGCGTAAGAGATCGGAATCGGGTCAAGTACCACTAGAACCTCAACATCCGAGTCATCGTCATTCGGCCAATCCCTTAAAGAAGAGGCCTTACAAGAGGTGTGTTTGACGATGTCCAGAGTAGGCAGGAAAGTCTCTGGGTCAGGCTCCACCTCGTCCTCCTCGGTGCGGTCCGGCACCCACTTGCTCGCCAGCACCTCGCCATGTTCCAGTGGGTGCTAGAGAAATCGCTGAGCATAAGACAGCAGAGGAAAAGTTAAGGGAAGACCCAGAAAAGCTATAAGTAAGAAGTTTTGCCTTTGGAGGAGGGTTTTCCCGGGTGTATGGTGCTAGCCCCCACTCCCAAGCCTCGGAGAATGCCTTCTCCACGTTGAAAATGGCCTTAACCCGGCGGTAAACCACCGAGTTATCAAGCTCGAAGGAGGAAGTTCGGTGGGGGTCGAGGGGGCTGCTCAAGTAGCAGATCTTGTGGGCGCATTTCTGCAGGGGGAGACCCGGCTACGAATGAACGTGATCATGATATCCTCCCCCCGCAGCTTCTTCTTGACTAGCTCCTTGATCCGACGGTCAACCAGATTCGCCAGAGCCGTGGGTCGCTTTGGGATACTCTCCCAAAGAGAGGTGTCCGGGGGTCCAAGCTTGAAGGGGCGGATCCGGATTAAATCTTCGCCCGTAGTGTTCTGGACATAGAAGAAAGTCCGGGTCCATCCTTTGCAGGACTCGAGCCTGGTAACCCGGGGGAACACAGAACCCTTGCGGGGAGAGATGGAGGCCCCACCGCATGGAGTCAGGTGCTTCTCCGCTGGAGTAAGTTCCTTAGCCGGAACAAGATTCTTCCAGAGACCGAAGAATTTAATCAACATCTCCTTGGAGGGCCAGAGGCCGACATACCCCTCTATGCCGGAGGCAAAAGAGGAGAGGAAAGTGATGGCATTGGCAGGAAGATGGTGTGGTTGCAGTTGGTACGTGGAGATGAAATTGAAAAAGAAATCGGAGACAGGAAGGCCGAAGTCACGCTGGAAGTGAGAAAGAAAAACACCATACTCCCCTATTTGGGAGAGGGGGAATCTCGTCGGCGGCGAGGCGGCAGGCAACGCCGGCGGGTATGCAGCGCGTGGCATAGAGCCAATCTAGATCGTCCTCGCGGACGAACGCACCCTCCCAGCAGCCGCGCTCGCGGCCTTCTTCTTCCTCCTCCTGTTGAGCAACCACGGTAGTTTCTTCCTCTTTCATGGAGGAGTCGAGGTCCTCGAGGACAAAATCGGAGTAGAAATAACCGGTGGCGGGGAGCCTAGAAGCACAGGGCCCCATGGTGAAGACCTTGGCCGGAAGCAGCGGCGCGGGAGCGAGGAGCTGTTAAGTGCGGTCGTGACGGTGCAGCAATGGCCAAGAAGCAGTAGCGGCAGTGGAGTTGTAGTGAGAGAGAAAGGAGGCAGGGAAGCGTGAGAGATGTGGGGAACTTCCCTAGAGATTGCCCCCATCCCCCTACTTAAACGCGCGTGAGGGCATGTAGTGGGATACTTTACGGGGGCCATTACACATGCAACGGGCGTGTACGCGACCGGGTCAGTCAATCAGAGCAAGGCCACAACTAGGACCACATGGAGCATAAGATCCCATGACACGACATGGTGTTACAGTTAATGAGGCGCTGCTGTGAAGGGACGTGCGCATCAGTTATTCCTGACATTGCAATAGTAAGTGACGCATTAAATGCGCGTGGCCCTTAAAAGAAGGAAAAATGATGATTACCCTCCACGCAGGACTTGGGGAAGCGTACGAGAGAAGGAAAAATAACCCAGATAAGCGAGCCAAAGACCTGGCCGACGAGGAATAACTCGGAATGAGCCAAGGTCCGTGACTATCTACTACTATGTAACAAAATGTATTCACTTTACCTTTGCCACAACCATATCACAAAGCAACGCCCTCCTGCAAAACAAAGTTAGACGCTAATACATCCATTTTGCATCACTATTCTATGTCATAATTCACTGTTATTCATTGATATATTTCGTATTGAGAGGTGATACTTATGTTATTTCATCTGTTTTTGCATGGTTGATGACTTTTGGAGCATGGACCGCAGCAGTCAGGATTCTGATGGAAAAGGTGCTGTTTGGAGGCAAAATTCGCGAAGATCAGAAAATCCGGGAAAATATACGGAAAATCCTATTTTTCCAGAAGACGAAGGAAGCCAAAAGGGGGGCTGGAGATGGGCCACAGGGGGCCCACACCACCCCTCGGTGCGGGCAGCCCTAGGCCGCGCCAGCAGGTGGTGTAGCTGCCATGGCCCACTCCAGGCTCTCCCCTCTGGCGTATATCATCCTCCCGAAACCCTAAGGCTCGGGGAGCGACCACAGAAAGATTCTGCCGCCTCTGCGAGGCGGAAAACACCGAGAGAGAAAGATCTCTCTGGCAGACAGATTTCTGCCGGGGGAATTCCTTCCCGGAGAGGGGAGATTGTCGCCATCAACACCACCATCAAGCTAGACTTCATCGGGATCATCATCATCATCATCACCACCATCATCACCATCAGCACGCTCATCACCACCTCCATATTGCTGTAACAATTGCGTTGAATCTTGCATAGTTCATAGGGGAAACTTTCCCGGTGTTGATTAGTCTTTGTAGTTGATGCTATTGAGTGAACCATTGAATTATTGTTTATGTTTAGATTGTTATACATCATTATTCCATCTCTGATCATGATCCATATGATGTCTTGTGAGTAGTTCGTGTTGTTCTTGAGGACATGGGAGAAGTCATGTTGCTAGTAGTGGAGTTGTGTTGAGAAAGATTCAATAGCTTGTTATTTAAGTTGTGGTGTACTTCTTCTAGTGGTGTCATGTGAACGTCGACTACATGACACTTCACCTATATGGGCCTAGGGGAATGCATTGTGTATTTGGCTACTAATCGTAGGGGTTGCCGGAGTGACAGAAACCTGAACCCCCGTTAGGAAACCATTGCACAAGGGACGTAACGGTCTTAGAGTTTAAAGTTGTGGTTAGGTTTCTACCTTAATTACTTTCTTGTACTTACAGATGTTTGCAAGGGGTATAATCACAACTATGTATTAGTCCTAGGAAGGTCGGTACATTAGCACTGGTTCACCCACACAACACTTAGCAAGCTAAAGAAGATTAATCAACTATATGAAGCGAAAGCACTTGACAGTCTTCCCATGTGTCCTCGAGAATGTTTGGGCATATTAAGTAATACAACCGGCTTGTCCTTTGCTGCATAAAGGATTGGGCCACTTGTTGCATTTATTCCTACTGTCTTTTATTTACTCGTACTTTGTTTACTTGCTTTATCAAAAACCCCTAAAAATCCGTTTTCTATGTATTTGCAGAGAATTCCTGATCCATACCACTAGCCAGCACCTTCTACTCCTCGTTGGGTTTGACACTCTTACTTATCGAAAATACTGCGATACACCCCCTATACTTGTGGATCATCAAGACTATTTTCTAGCGCCGTTGCCAGGGAGTGAAGCGCTATTGGAGAGTGGAACTAGTAAAGGAAACTTCTACTGTGATTATTGTTTACTTCTGCTAGTTGCTTTATTTTTGTTATGGATAATTCACTGAGTTTCTTATTTGGTAATGCTACTACTATTGCTAAGGTAGTAGATAAGCCACCACCTGCTGGGAATGATGTTTTTAAAATACCTACAAGAATTATTGATCGTGTTATGGATAACTACTATGTTGGGGATGGAACTATCCATCCCGGTGATCATTTACTCTTTATACACGAATTATGCGGGTTGTTCAAGTGTGCATGTATTACTACAGTTCAAGTTAAGAAGAAGTTATTCTCATTATCGCTGAAAGGAAGAGCTGAGGAATGGTATAAGCTGTTGAAGAATGGTCAAGCTCTGGAATGGGAGGAAATAGTGCCTCTCTTTTATTCAAAGTTTTATCCTCCTGGTGAGATTCATAATGATCGGAATCAAATATACAACTTTTGGCCTCTTGATGGAGAGAGTACAACTCAAGCTTTGGGGATATTTAAGTTACTAATGTGCAAATGTCCCATTCATGAGCTCTCCAACAATATTATTATCAATAACTTTTATGTAAGGCTCCCTCTTCATTACAAGGATTTATTGGATGCTTCTTGTGCTGGATCATTCACTCGCATGGAAGAAGAAACTAAATGGGATCTTATGGACCATATTCAAGACAATGTTGAAGCTTGGGAGAATGACAAAGGTAGAAAGTCAGGTATAAATTATGATTATGAATGCATTCAATCTTTTATGGGAACTGATGACTTTCAAAATATTAGTAATGCTTATGGTCTTGATTTGCAAGCTATTACGAATTGCTTTAGAGCTTTTGCTTCTTATATTAAAATTTGAAAAAGGGGATGGAATAAGTACCATGCACCTTATAAAGATATTGTTGACTATGTTCCTGTTGGGAGCACTGAGTGTTGCATTATTGATCATATCTTACCCGAGCCTTATATCAAGAAGATTCCCTTCCCAGATAAGGTAAAGGATCATCCTATGATAACTAATGTAATCACTAAAAGTGAAAAGAGAACTGTAAAACCTGATGAACAAATAAACGATGAACCTGTGGTAGCAATTGTGAAAGACCTTGTCACTAAAAGCATAGAAGATGGACACATAGTCTTTTGTGAGGATGCTTCTAATATTGTTTCACATCCTAATAGAACTAAAAAAACTAGTGTTCCTATGCTTTCTGCTAGAATCGGTGATCATTGCTATCATGGTTTATGTGATATTAGTGCAAGTTCCAGTGCTATTCCTTATGAGCTTACAGAGAAATTATGCATGAAATCAGTCCCTGCGAAGTGGAAGAGATTGATGTGGTTATTAACCTTGCTAATATAGAGACCATCTCTCCAATTGGTATTGTACGAGACGTGGAAGTTCTTTGTGGTAAGATTAAGTATCCTGCTGATTTTCTAGTACTTGGTTCAGCTGCTAGTAAAACTTACCCTATCATTTTTGGTAGACCTTTCTTGAGTACTTGTGGAGCTATTATTGATGGAAAGAGGGAGAAAATCTTGACAAAGTTTGATGGGGAATCTTATGAGTTTAATTTTTCAAAATTTACTAAAGAACCTTGTGAACAGGAAACCCATAATGAGGATTTTAGAGTTGAACAACTTGCTTCTATCTCTCTTGCTCCTAACAATGCTTTGCAGCAATTTATGGAAGATCACGAAAGTGAGATCTTCATGGAAGAAAGGAATGAGATTGACGAGATCCTCCGTCGTCAACCCAAGATGCTGAAGCATGACTTGCCTGTAGAAGACTTGGGTACCACGTTGCCACCGAAAAAGGATCCGGTCTTCGATCTAAAACCTCTCCATAATGATCTTAAATATGCTTATATTGATGATAAAAGATATATCCTGTTATTATTAGCTCTAAACTTTCAGGAAAGGAAGAAGAAAGGTTGTTGGAGGTTTTGAAGAAACACCGAGGAGCTATGGGCTATACTCTGGATGATTTAAAAGGGATTTCACCTACTATATGTCAGCATTCTATCAACATAGAACCAGATGCGAAGCCAGTGGTGGAGCACCAACGACATTCAAATCCTAGGATGAAGGAAGTGGTAAGGAATGAGGTATTGAAACTCCTTGATGCTGGTATTATTTACCCTATTGCTGATAGTGAATGGGTTAGTCTTATTCATTGTGTTCCTAAAAAGGGAGGTATTACCGTTGTTCCTAATGATAATGATGAGCTTATTCCTCAAAGAATATTAGTAGGCTATAGGATGTGCATCGATTTTAGAAAAGTTAATAAAGTTACTAAGAAAGATCACTACCCGCTTCCTTTTATTGATCAAATGTTGGAAAGGTTGTCTAAAAAGACCCATTTTTGTTTTCTTGATGGTTATTCTGGTTTCTCTCAAATTGCTGTTAAACAACAAGATCAAGAAAAACTACTTTTAGTTGCCCTTACGGAACTTAGACCCTATATTGTAGACTCAAAAGTCACCATTCATACTAATCATGCTGCTGTTAAATACCTTATAACGAAGAAGGATGCCAAGCCTAGGCTTATTAGATGGGTGCTGCTTTTACAAGAGTTTGATCTACATATAGTAGATAGGAAGGGTGCTGAAAACCCTGTAGCTGATAATTTATCTCGGTTGGAAAACATCTCTTTTGACCATATGCCTATTAATGATAGTTTCCCAAATGAACAGTTAGCTGCAATAGGGGTAAGCTCGGGAGGGAGCCCTTGGTACGCTGATTATGCGAACTTTATTGTCTCCAAGTATTTGCCTCCAACTTTTATAGCTCAGCAAAGAAGGAAGTTCTTCTATGATCTGAGGCATTATTTTTGGGATGAGCCACACTTATACAAAGAAGGAGCGCATGGTATTATGCGAAGATGTGTTCCAGAATATGAATAAAAGGAGATATTGCGTAAATGTCATGGTAGTGCTTATGGAGGACATCATGCAGGAGATAGAACTGCACAAAAGGTGCTACAATCAGGTTTCTACTGGCCTACCCTTTTTAAAGATGCAAGAAAATTTGTTTTATCTTGTGATGAATGTCAGCGTGTTGGTAATATTTCTAGACACAATGAAATGCCTATGAACTACTCTCTAGTTATTGAACCTTTTGATTGCTGGGGATTTGACTTTATGGGTCCTTTCCCTCCTTCGAAAGGTTACACTCATATTCTTGTTGCCGTTGATTATGTTACTAAGTGGGTAGAAGCCATTCCTACAAAGAGTGCTGACGGGGAGACTTCTCTAAAAATGCTTAAGGATGTTATCTTTCGTAGGTTTGGAGTGCCTAGGTATCTCCTGACTGATGGGGGTTCTCATTTCATTCATGGTGGTTTTAGAAAGACCCTTGCTAAATATGATGTTAATCATCGAATTGCTTCAGCTTATCACCCCCCAAACTAGCGGGCAAGTAGAGTTATCAAATAGAGAAATTAAATCCATCTTGCAAAAGACTGTTAATAGATCTAGAAAAAACTAGGCTAAAAAGTTGAATGATGCTTTATGGGATTATAGAACTGCTTACAAAAATCCTATGGGGATGTCTCCTTATAAAATGGTTTATGGGAAAGCTTGTCACCTACCCTTAGAATTAGAACACAAAGCTTACTGGGCAGTTAAAGAACTAAATAGAGATTGTAAGCTCGCTGGTGAGAAAAGATTATTTGACTTAAGTTTTGTAGATGAATGGAGGAGTGAAGCCTATGAAAATGCTAGGCTCTTTAAGGAAAAAGTTAAAAGATGGCATGACAAGCGAATACTTAAGAGAGAATTTCATGTTGGTGAGAAAGTTCTATTGTATAGGTCTCGTCTCAGATTTTTTGCAGGAAAGCTACTGTCAAAATGGGAAGGACCTTTCATTATTGAAGAAGTATACCATTCAGGAGCAATAAAATTTTCTTCTTTAAAAGATAATACTACACAAGTAGTGAATGGGCAGCGACTCAAGCACTATATTGCGGGAGATTCTTACAATAAAGATGTTGATGCCTTTCAAGTTATAACTCCGGAGAAATTCATCAAGGACCAAATTTAGAGACCTACAGAGCCTGTTTTCAAATAGGTAACAGTTATGGTAAGAAAAGTTCCGCGAAAATACAATCCAACTATATTTTTGCAGTTTTTAGTCAATGAGGAAAGTTACGAAGCGAAAAAGGGACGGGAACGGAGCCAGGGTGGCCCACACCACCCTGTGGCGCAGGCCCACCCCTGGCCGCGCCACCAGGTGGTGAGGCCACCCCAGACTCCGCCTCCGACCCGTTTTCACCCAGTACCTCCCTCTTGTTATGAAACTTTGTAATATATAACCCCCCGGATCTTCCGAGGTTCGTATATCGTGTCTTCGTTGTGTTTTTGTTTCGATCTATTTCTGCCAGGTAGAATCCCAGATTCAAAGCCACAATGTCTTCCACTGGATCAGCCGAGGGAGATTCCTTAGAAGATATCATCAACCCATACATGAGAGAGTTGAAGATTCATCCCAAGGATTTGTTGCTCGAAGATGGGGAAGTCCGGATTAAAGAGGTTCAAGGCCCTAAAGGTGAAGGAAGTCTGGAGGACAGGATGGCAGCACTGGAGCAAGAAGTCTTTAGGTACAAGAAGATGGCGGAGCGCGAAGTGGATATCATCCATAAGATTTGTTCCGAACTCATCACCAAGCACCAAAAGGAGACTGCTGAACTCAAAGACGAAGTCATCTCACTCCGCCAAACAAACAACGAACTGCAAGCACAGTTCTATGACGTTCAAAATCAAAACTGTGAGTATGAGGCTAGGTTTAAACGCATAAGTGATGCTGCAAGTTTCAGGATGTTGGAAACCACGATGTCCTTTGTTGATGGGAAGCCCTTACCCTGGAAGATGGACAAAGATGAGAGGATACCACCACCAAAGGAGTAATTCGTCATCAGGTTTGGCATCCCCTTGGTTTGTTCCAAGCTTGGGGGAGTGCCGCGGTATCATACCACTATCTTCTATCCTTTTACCTTATTAGTAGAGTCATATCATGAATAGAGGAGTTATTCTGTAGTATGGTTTGCATTATGGAAGTGTCCCCTCTCTCGTTAGATGTGTATCCCTTGGTGTGAGTTGCCGTTATGGAATATTAATGGGAAGTTCTATCATTCACTCTTTTGCATAGCTTATATTAGTTTTCAATTCATGGTTATATGATTGATCTTGTTGTTAGTATTGGTATCACTTTGGGATCATTGAGTTAATTTAGTTGGTTTTGGCAAACCTGGCTTAGTCAGTAGCAACACTATTTTTGAGAGTTGAATGAAAAAGATAAAAGTACTCTAAAGAAAAATAATTTCATCATCTTTCTTTCTTGATTTGCTCATAAGTCTAGTATTCTCTAGTTAAGATCTTTTGTGCTTTCGAGGAAGATTGCATGTTTGTCTTTCTCACTTGTATGTTTGTTTGTTTCCTTGAACTCTTAATACTTGCTACCCAGCCTTGCTAGCCAAAAACCTGTACTGAGAGGGAATTCTTCTCGTGCATCCACTCCTTTAAACCAAAACCTTTGCCATTTGTGTCCACCATACCTACCTATTAGCATTATTGCTATTCCAAGTAAATTCTTGTTTTGTCTACCTACCAAATTAAACTTGTTATGTGAAAATTAGTGATTAAAGCTCTCACAAACTTGATGGCACACTTTAATTTTCTTGCATTTAATAAACTTGAACCATTGGGTCCTTCTTTTTTGCGTATATGCTTGCGCTTTATGAGTTGAAGTTAGCAGAACCATGTATCATGGGGACCGCTTTCAACACTTCATTTGGTACTTTGTACCTAGTTGATATTATGTTCTTTTGCTTATGGATCCCGATGGTGTGAAATAAAAGTGGAACTTTTAAGATCATGGAGTTTATATGTGTGTTAGAGAAACGGCTGGGCCGCTAGCCTAAGCCATGCCTAATCATGGTGGAAACTTGCAGCATAACTACAGTGAGCATTCTATGAAGCATCCTCAACAAAAACCTATGCAAATAGCAAATAAAAAGAATGCTGAGATGCTCACTATCTGCTTGCCTTGTCATTTTGATTATGGGATAGCTCCTGTGTCATGTGCAAGGGGTACCCCATTGGCAGTTCTCAGTGATACGCATGTATTTACAATGACAAGAGCTTGCTCGTGACTGAAGTTGAGTAGCATGAGGTTCGGTACTCATAAGTAAGGGGCATGGGACTTCAATTTATAACTTGTCAAGCATATCCTCTTAGTTGTGTCACTTTAACCTTAACCACCAAAAGATGCCTATGATAGGGGCAATGAGAGCTGAAAGCTAGTAATTATCATAATTTTTGGGAGCTCTTTATGAGACTTGCAATCCCTGCTTCCCTCTGCGAAGGGCCTTTCTTTTACTTTGTAGTTGAGTCAGTAAACATATTCCCTTCTATCTCAGCAAGTATTTTGAGTTGTTGTGTTTCATTCATTCATATGATGATTTATTCAATCATGTTTCTTATGTTCCTTGTTTTGCACATTGCTCTTATCTTGATGTTTACTACTTTGAAAGCTATCATTGAAAAACCAGTTATTTGAGAACTCCAGCAAATTATCAACTATTCTTCCACCAAGAGCTAAGTTTGCCATTACCAATTATGATTCACTTTATGTATCATTATTGTGTTTCCTTTACTTATTGCAAGTTGATTTATATAATAGTGACTTGTCTTCTATTATGATCTATGTATTGATGAATGTGATGCTTCTTGTCCGTATTCTTTTATTGACTCTTCACTCCAAAAACCTAAGTCCATGTTTATTGAGCTCAGTTTCGCTTGGGGACAAGCGAAGTCTAAGCTTTGGGGGAGTTGAAACGTCCATTTTGCGTCACTATTCTATGTCATAATTCACTGTTATTCATTGATATATTTCGTATTGAGAGGTGATACTTATGTTATTTCATCTGTTTTTGCATGGTTAATGACTTTTGGTGCATGGACCGCTGCAGTCAGGATTCTGATGGAAAAGGTGCTGTTTGGAGGCAAAATTCGCGAAGATCATAAAATCTGGAAAAATATACGGAAAATCCTATTTTTCCAGAAGGCGAAGGAAGCCAGAAGGGGGGGCTGGAGATGGGCCACAGGGGGCCCACACCACCCCCTGGCGCGAGCAGCCCTAGGCCGCGCCAGCAGGTGGTGTGGCCGCCCTGGCCCACTCCAGGCTCTCCCCTCTGGCGTATATCATCCTCCCGAAACCCTAAGACTCGGGGAGCAACCACAGAAAGATTCCACCACTTCTACGGGGCGGAAAACACCGAGAGAGAAAGATCTCTCCAGTAGACAGATTTCTGCCGGGGGAATTCCTTCTCGGAGAGGGGAGATCGTCGCCATCAACACCACCATCAAGCTGGACTTCATCGGGATCATCATCATCACCACCATCATCACCATCAGCACCCTCATCACCATCTCCATATTGCTGTAACAATTGCGTTGAATCTTGCATAGTTCATAGGGGAAACTTTCCCGGTGTTGATTATTCTTTGTAGTTGATGCTATTGAGTGAACCATTGAATTATTGTTTATGTTCAGATTGTTATACATCATTATTCCATCTCTGATCATGATCCATATGATGTCTTGTGAGTAGTTCGTTTTGTTCTTGAGGACATGGGAGAAGTCATGTTGTTATTAGTGGAGTTGTGTTGATAAAGATTCAATAGTTTGATATTTAAGTTGTGGTGTACTTCTTCTAGTGGTGTCATGTGAATGTCGACTACATGACACTTCACCTATATGGGCCTAGGGGAATGCATTGTGTATTTGGCTACTAATCGTAGGGGTTGCCGGAGTGACAGAAACCTGAACCCCCGTTAGGAAACCATTGCACAAGGGACGTAAGTGTCTTAGAGTTTAAAGATGTGGTTAGGTTTCTACCTTAATTACTTTCTTGTACTTACGGATGTTTGCAAGGGGTATAATCACAAGTATGTATTAGTCCTAGGAAGGTCGGTACATTAGCACAGGTTCACCCACACAACACTTAGCAAGCTAAAGAAGATTAATCAACTATATGAAGCGAAAGCACTTGACAGTCTTCCCATGTGTCCTCGAGAACGTTTGGTCATCTTAAGTAATACAACCGGCTTGTCCTTTGCTGCATAAAGGATTGGGCCACTTGCTGCATTTATTCCTACTATCTTTTATTTACTCGTACTTTGTTTACTTGCTTTATCAAAAACCCCTAAATATCCGTTTGCTATGTATTTGCAGAGAATTCTTGATCCATACCACTAGCCAGCACCTTCTGCTCCTCGTTGGGTTCGACACTCTTACTTATCGAAAATACTACGATACACCCCCTATACTTGTGGGTCATCAGACACCTCTACTTTATCTTTGCATGTTTTATGTGGCTGAATGGGCTTTCACACAAGAACCATTCTTACCTACGAACTTTCAGCAAAACACTGATCAAGTAGTTGTCTCTACTACACCCCTTTCGGGGCCCTCCTTTGCAAATGACATAGCAACTAATGCGAGAGAGACAGACACCCCCCTAAGCCACTTTATACGGTACAAGTCGTATGTGAAGCGTGGACCAGTCTCGCAAATGAACGCGTAAAGTCGGTTGGGGGCCGCTTCATCAAGCATTACTGCGGTATACACAAGTACACGTGGGAGGGTAACAACTAAAAGATCAACGCCCACATGCTACATCTCGTGTGTTCTACTCGTACTAGCATTACTACACATAGATCTAGCTCTGATACCACTCTAGGGGTTCCACGTATGAAAACAATAAAATTTTACTCTACGCCCCTGAACCCCTGAAGCTGCCAGGACCTATCTATTAGTAATACAGTAACGGGAGGGGATTTCCGCGAACTTACCCTTGAAGACCGAAAAGCATTGTCAACGCTCAGGAGAGCGTGGTTGATGTAGACGAGTCGAAGCCCACCTCAAGGTCGTGATGAAGTCCTTGCTCTCCTTGGCTCCAACAACTTGAGTGCCTCAAGTGCGACACCTCGTGGGGAGTTACACACGTCCGGTGCCTGACGATGACTCCCGCTTCGCTGATCCAGCAGCAGTTGCGAAAGTAGAGCTCCTGGATCCGAATCCCACAGTGCGACGACGTTCTGCGGTGAATATGTCTCTCGCTCGTGTAGTCCAGACTTGGGACCACGGTCACGAGAGAGAGAGGGGGAGAGAGAAAATATCAATTAGAGGTCCTCCCAAAAGTGGGGAGACCTTTATTGATTATTGGTGTATTTATGTTGGCCAAATACCCCACTATATATAGGGGGGAGGGGGTACACCCTCCCTCAAAGTCCCGGGGTGGGACTAAAGGAGAGGAGGGGGAGGGAGGCTGCCGGCCAGCCCCTAGTGGGCCCCGCGCGGGGGGCTAGGCCCAGCCGGCCAGCCCCTAGCCCCTTCTCCCTCTCTCCTTTCCCTAATGGGCCCTCTCCCTCCGGAAATTAGCCCATTAAGCCTTTTTGACCTTTAATTGATTATCTCTTTATTAAATAATTATGAATAAATGATTAAATCAATATTTAACATTCATTCACATATTATTCAACCTCCATGGCTATGGAACACCTTCCACCTCCACTCCGGACATCCTCCGAACTTGCCGAAACCCTTCCGGTTTTCTCTCTACTTTTCTTCAGTGATTCCAATGATCCTATAAACACTCTCTAAGCATCATCAAGCCCTTAAGCATGATACCCCACGGTTCGGGAACACTACAGACCTGGTCAGGACACTCCCACACCAATGATCGACAGAGGGACCGGGATGGCCATGTGACCCCTGTGCGTTCCACAAAGATCTTTCGTCGTTTGAACCAGGACAGTCGTGTCTTATTCCCTTTGTCACTCTATACTTGCATTGCCCGAGATCTGATCAATGACATCACCATGTCGTGTTCAATCTCGTTACTGAACAATGCTACTTGACTCGTTTTGACAAGTGATATCCCCGTGATCAAATCACACGCTGCGTAGCTATTGGATATAACTTCTCCGAGTGGGCCCTTGAGTATCTTCCCGTCACATGGACGGACAAATCCCGCTCTTGACATATATTGCCTCTACGGTTTCCTCTGAGTACCTGAACACACCTTTATAACCACTGTATTACCAGATGGCGTTTGATGCTATCTAAGCACTCTCGGGAGACAGTGATTGATATAGCCTCACGGTCTAAGGAATAGTCTACGAGGATCCATTTCTAATCATCGTAACTTGAGCTTCGTGACATGATCGGGTCACGATGTTTAGATTGGGTATTGGTTCATCATCTCATTCACAAAATGAGATGACCTCATTTCTAACTGGCATAAATGCCACATGATCAGGAAACTTGATCATCTGTTGACCAATGAACGAGTGACTAGAGTTTCACTGGGAACCCGTGGTTGTTTGTATATCACACGTGTATTGATGTTTCCACTCAATACAGTTATAGCATGATATAAAACTTAATCATAAACTATATGAAATATGATAATAGTCCTTACTACTGTTTGACTCTAGGGCATATTTCCAATAGCCTCCCACTTGCACTAGAGTACAAATACACTAGCTGCATTTGTTCTCAATCATTGGCACCATATATCCGGTACCCTAAACATGCTTGCTCGTGGAAGAGGTTGAGTCTTGGGTCTATACTTTACAATCCCGAATCCTTTGCAACTTACTAATGTCACCTTGATTGACATTAATACTTTATCATCACATGATAGCATCTATGTGTATGCATCGTCGCTATGGCAGCAGAACGAGGCCTGATTCCAGCAGCCTACAGTGACGTTAGATCAACCTCGAGGGCTTTCTCATGGGCACTGTGCCCTGGGACACATCATTCTACGTTAAAAGTGAACTAGCCCCGCCACAACATTATACAACACTTTAGATGGTACCCTTTTCTATTATTATAAATGTATTCATCAAAACACCAGTGCACTCTGTGCAACTTTTGATGTCTTTATTCACCTCGCTTCCTACTTGACTCTAATCGGTATCTATAGGAGTTTCCAACATATTCCCTTATAACATAACTCTTTATGTTTTAAGATATGTTATACTTTATGGATTTGGAAAATATATCCACAGTTCTCTACTAGACACTGCAGACAAACTTAGCTCAACGTTCCGTGATTCGAACTTAATCACTTTTAAACGTTATTTATTTGTATCACAGATTATGCTAAGTTATCATCATGGTTTACTAATATAGAACCTATGTCTCAACATAGTGGATGATGGTCATACTTTTCTTTCTTTCAACCATGGATGTTCAACTTAATACTATTCCTAATTTGAGTTATCAAGGACCGGTTTCTTAATTAACTTCTATTTCGAAACCCCTTTCAGAATCCCTTAAGGAATACTACATAATATCATAATACACCTATTATCAACTTCTACATATTATAAATCATTATTTATAAGCATTTGCGCTTTCATTCTTAACATACTTAAGAATTACTCCTATAAGCTCCCACTCAAAATATGTTCCCACATATTTGAATTTGCGACTTATATTGCTCCCACTTAAAAATATGTCAATCACATATTGTTTCAGGAAGACTTTCATAGCTGCCACTCAATTTTATGCAAATTGCACATCTACTCACTATTTTGAACAACTTCAAAATCCTTTGATCAAAAAATCAAATTTGGAGATTTACTATGAGATATTAGTACTTTACTAGTATTAAATCCACTAGACATTTAGCACACATGAATCAAATTCATTTGAATTTGTACAATACTTGACAAATTGTGCTTTTGTCATTCTCCCCTTTTTCCACTATGGCTTTGCAGACATTTGGGAAAAATTCAAGTAACCCCTTTTACTTGTGAGATTTAGCAACGAATTGCTTTCTAATCTCAAGGGAATTTTGCTTCTAGGATTTCTCATAATTTTAGTTTACCATTATTTCCTTAGTAGTTCGTAGGTTTGTCATATTCCAAGAATCATGACAAATGATTCATAAATGTTTCCATACAAGATATGGTTTACATTTTGAATCCTACTTCATGTAGTGAAAACACTAGTGGGGAAAACACAATGATCAATATCATTGATTCTTTCCTTCTATGCAGAGAAACGTTCAGGAACGTTGCCGTTGCACTTTTCAACACTCTGATGCAGTGTTTTGAATCCTCATCGTGTTTTTCACTATCTTCCATTTGCTCCATAATCGAGAAACATCACTAAAAGTGAGCTTTCTCAAGAATGTACCAAAATCCAAGCAATACGAATCTTGCTTTCCTTTTTGGTTTGAGCTATCGGTTTCGTATTCAAAGTTTCCAATGAATACGCTACAAGGACTTATTCGCTATTGTTTTGGTTATATCGAATAACCCCAAAACTTTCATGAATTCAAATGGTACACTGCCTTCTAATTGAGTGCTAACTATTTCTAATCTAATGGTCTCTGCATCTACACTACAACGATTTATTTGGTGCCTTCTATTCAACCCCTTTGATATCTAATATCACATTGTGATGCTTTGCACTTTGACGTTTCAAAACACTTTGCATTCCACAATTTTCTTTTATGCCATTCTTATAAATTCGAATCCCATTACTATTGATCAAATCATAGTAATTAGATTTTCTTTCATATTTATACCCTTTGTTAATGAAACATTTTGATCAAATCAAATAGTTTCATATTCATATTTCCTTTGGTAAACTACTTTACACATTTAAACAATTATTTAATGATAATTACCATTTTCGCTAAAACCCAATACATCGAATATGTATTAACTTTAACATTTCATTAAACACTTTGTATTCAAGAAATACACGGTGTTCAAGTTATTTTGCCGAACTTAGGCATGATTTATTGTTAAAATAAATCGAATGACTTTCACATATTATCATTATAACTTTGAATTGAAACAATGGTTTTCATTCAATAAAGAATTATCATTAAGTTGTGTATTTTCAAGGCATTTTAATATTTTACAAATGTTCATGCATTATCACTTAGTTTCAAACAACAAGGATAATTCACACATAATCAAACAAGATATGAACATGAATAGAAATCATTCATCAAAGTGGAACAACTGTTTGTTACAAACTCATATGAATAACCGTCTCACGAAGTGTGAGACACACTAAAGAAGTTCACAATCTCTTGATTACAATAATCATCCTAAAACATAAACTAAATGATAAATGTCGAGGGAGAGTGTCGTCAGCCATCATCATCATGCTCGCCATCAACACGCAACGTCACCTCCTCTCTAGCAAGCACCTCTATGCAGAAGGACCTGTTTTCGGTAAAACAGAACAAGTATCAAATATACTTAACACTACAATGTGTTTGCAAGATTATAACATTTATGAAACTGTATATCAAATATATACCTTTGTCATCGATGACCTCAGCGACAACGGGTTCAACCATCACATTCCTGAGATGTGATATGAACGTATGGAATTCCAGTGATTCCGCGTCGCCTTTCATAATGCAAGTCCTGACTTGTGCTTGGTAGCTTGGTGGCAGCGACCACAGCACAACGCCATTTGCAAAAGAGCCCGTCATCCATCTATCCAGGAAGTATGTAGGCCTCATGTACGCATCATGCATGCACTCCAAGTGGTCGTCAAGTGATGAGTTCTCCATCTTAATGGAGAGGAATTCTCCCATCAGCTCATGCTCCCATATGCATGCTTGTTCCACGAAATGTGTCCTAAGCTGTACCATAGTCGCCCGAGGGTCAAGATTACCCACGACTGGCCACAGCTCATCCACAATCCCGTAGCACATTATCACTGATATGAAGGTGGACATCTCACGATGGTAATAGCGGTCTTCCCACTATTCTAGGGTCTCTAGGTCAATGGGCTGATCCAAATCCATCTCGTCGAGTATGTAGTCGACCACGTCATTCTTGCTAAGGAGAACGTGGAGACGCGCAACCCACATAGAGAAGTTTGATCCTTCTAGTCTGAGCTTCTCTCCTTCTAACCAATTGTCAATACGAAAGGTAGCATCAGGGAGAACCATTTTCTACACTTATAATTGCAAAAGGAATTTAGACTAAGTTTATAATTAAATGAGTTAATAATAGGGAAAATTGGATCCATACCATTAAAATATGCAATCTTTAGAAAAATACCACCCAAAGTTTGTGAGCTAAAAAAATACCATTGAAAGGTTGCAATGTTATTGATTTCTACCACTGCCGTGATCTGGACGTGAACTCATGAAACGATCAGGCTTCAGCTCAAAAAGAAAATCGATCAGGCTTAGACGATTAGAGCCAGCTAGTTGGACTGAACACAACGCATCACACATACGTATCTAGCCCAGACCAACCGAACGAAGACCAGCTATCTACTCACGCCTCTCCCGCGACGGACCTGCCGGCGGCGCGCCTCCCCTCGACAGACCTCCCCGGCGGCGTGCCAACGCAGCGGCTGCGCTCCTTCTCCAAGTGCTCCTCTATGGTAAACACCATCTTCACCCTGTTTCTCTCCCAGTCCCTCTCCTTCGCATCCTCTCTTGAAGGGTCTAAAACCTAATTTTGTGAATTTTGTAGTGTTGAGATGAGGGGTCGTCAATCTGAGTGGGGATGGATACTGATAAACTTTCAGAAGGGTAATTTCACCTGAATCTCTCTATATTTTCCAATTTATACTTATTTTTCTTTTATTTGTGTGTGGCACATGCTGCGTGAAGGGGATAAATGAGCTCCTTATGTTTCTGGCTTGCATATTGCAGGATTGGTCCAAAATTTGCTTGTACAATAGAGATTATTGTCAACTCCTACTTCAGTATTATAGATGGCAAAAGGGTGTACAATAAGGGTAGGACTGTAAGCTGGGTTATTGATGCAGAAGAGTATGCAATCCTTGATCTGGAGAAAGATATTGGTCTATACTTCACATGGGCTAGTAACCAAAAGCCAAATTTTTGGGTTGTTGATTCAAGGCTGAATGCGACATACATGTTAGCTACTGATGGTCAGCTCCTTGACTTACTAAGGGGATTTCAAGATGTTAAATTGTTCATGGTAGTTCGTGCACGTGGGGAGGGCACAGGTGCTGCAACTAATGAGGCCGGGGAGGGTATGAATGTTTCATCGAACGTGGATGGGGAGGGGACACAAGCTGCAACGAACCTGGTTGAGGAGGAGATCAAAATTGAGGGATTTACATGGGCAGAAGTACCGGAATATGGAGAAACAACTGCAGGGCCAGCAATGGCTGAATAAGAAGAGAAGGAACACTTCATGACTTTTGGGTGTGATCCTCATGGAGATGAGCCAGCTGGTGCAAATGAAGAGTGGAGGTACTTTAAAAAGGTTGATGATGCAGTCCATGATGCTCGACCAATAGGCAATAGTCAAATAAAGGTGTAGAAAAGAAAGAGGACAAGGCCAACTCAAGAGTTTGATCCTGAATGTGTTCCTGATGACGAGGCTAGTATGGTACCTGATTATTTTGTACCTCACACAACACATGATCCGGAGAATCCAATCATTAAGGAGAAAGACACATTTGAAGACAAGAAAGAGTTTATCTAGAGTATGAGAACATATGCCATAAAAAATAACTTTGAGACTATGGTTGAACATAGCGACACAACACGGTATAGGGCAAGGTGTGTAGATGAAAACTGCGAGTTGAGAGTTTATGAGAAGAAACTCCATGGTGGCAGCACATTCATGGTTAGTATTATTTCTTTGTTAGCTTATACTGATTGTTAATTATTTTACTTATAGCACATTTGTCCAAGAGTTATCTAAATTTGTAAATCGTATTTATTTGCAGGTGCTAAAAATATCTTCATTGGATGATCACACGTGTTTTGGTTCCGCCACACTAAAGGGACATCAAGCTTACATGTCTTGGATATCTGGAAGAGCAAAAGATATTATTAAAGAGGATCCCACTCTTAGTGCAAAGAAATTACAGAAACGATTGGAGAAACAATACCATATTGAGATGTCATATTTTAAAGTGTGGGCTAGGAAGAAATCTACAATGAATGAGCTTCATGGTACTTGGGAGGAGAGCTTCGCAATGTTATGGAGATTCAAAGCAGCTCTAGAAGAAACTTGTCCAGGAAGCATTGTTGAGATCGACTACAAGAAAATCAATGGACAAATGCATTTTTCAAGGATGTTTGTGTGCATTAGAGCATGTGTTGATGGATTTTTGGCTGGGTGTAGACCATATCTTGGTGTTGATTCCACTCACCTCACCGGTAAGTACAATGGACAATTGGCTTCAGCAACTGCCATTGACGGACACAACTGGATGTATCCAGTTGCATATGGTATATTTGGGAAGGAAAACAATGCAAATTGGGCATGGTTCGTGAGCAACCTAAAGAAAGTAGTTGGCACTCCACCTAGATTGACAATCCACACTGATGCCTGTAAGGGATTAGCATATGGTGTCAAGAAAGCTTTTGGAGCGGATGTAGAGCACCGTGAGTGTTTTAGACACCTAATGGCTAATTTTCGAAAGAAGTTCAGAGGTGAGGTACTGAAGTACATGTGGCCATGTGCATGGGCATGTACAACTCGCAGACATGATGCATTGATGGCGAAAATTGCAGCTAATTGTCCTAAAGCTATTCCCTTCTTAGATATGCATCACAAGCAGATATGGAGCAGATCTAAATTCTCCAAAGAGTGCAAAGTTGATTATGTTAACAACAACATATCAGAATGCTTCAACAATTGGATCAAGGATTATAAAGACCTTCCGGTTGATTTTTTGATGGACAAAATTAGAGAGATGATCCAGGAGATGTACACGAGGAAAGAGATAGCCAAAAGACTTGAAGGCATTATCCTCCCAAGTGTTTTACATGAGTTGAACATGAAGAGTCGAGCCTTGCACTATGATATTCAGAAAAGTGGCCCCATGTCAGTTGAAATATCAGGAACAACAAAAGAAGAGAAGACATGGAGGTACGCGATCGACCTTGAGAAAAGAGAATGTGGTTGTGGACAATGGGATGTGTCTAGAAAACCATGTCCTCATGCTATATATTTGTTTGGAAAAATTTGACAACTAAAGACTAAGGACTTCGTGCATGACTACTATTCAGTAGAGAGATTCAAGATGGCTTATCAGTTTGAGTTTGCTCCAATGAATGGAAGGTCTGAATGGCCTAAGGCTGATGTTGGTTTTGAAATCATTCCTCCGCCTATACAAAGGGCTGCTGGCAGGACAAGGAAACAAAGAATCAAGGCTAGTGGAGAGCCAGGAAAAAGAGGACCATATCAATGCAAAAGGTGTTATCAGTTTGGACATATATAGAAAGGTTGTAATGCTACTCAAGCTGAACTAGAACAAGAGCTTCCTCCTCCTCGTCCAAAGAAAGGAAAAAAGCCAAGGTAATGTAGTATTATCGGTTCTTACATGTGCTGCATATTTTAGCTTCTTATATGTGCTGCAATTTTTTTGCTAAAATCTTATATGTGATGCAACCTTTTCCTTCACAACCCAGGTTTCCTTGTAGGAAAACCCTATTGAAAGTTGGTGAGGCCTCCATAACAGTTGTTGAACCCTCTTTGATGCTGCATTCAAGCCCAAGTCTAACAACTCGAAGGGTTGCTGCTCTTTCTCCAACTAGCCAAGGTGTAACAACTAGAAGGATGGCGTCTCTTTCTCCAACTAGCCCAGGTGTAACAACTAGAAGTATGGCTGCAATCTCACCTGGGGGAATCAACCGTTGGCTCATCATTGAGTAGATAATTTCCTTTTGAGCTAATTGAGTAGATGAATTAGATATCTCAGTACTTCTCCATGAACCATGGTCTTTTGTGTGAACAGCTTGTAGAAGTATGGCTGCTAAAACTTGTGTTCTCTCTTTTGGAACTTGTGTTATATATCTTGTTGAGATGGTTTGCTATATCCTACTAAAATCTTGTGTCATATGTCCTTACATATCTTGATATAGTGTTGTTGATCTATTGCTGAATTGTTGCTGTAAATTGTGCTGGAATGATGCCGTCATGCTGCTCGATTGGTGACTGAATACCTGATCAAATGGAGTATGGGATTGTTTTGTATTGAGCAAAGGTTAAGTCCAGGAGCTGAACACTGTCCAAATGTCAACTGGGAATGAGTTTCGAAACGTTTTCCTCAGTAGATCACGTCCACATAATGGCAGTGGTAGAAATCAATAACGTAGAAACATTTCAATGGTATTTTTCTAGCTCACAAACTTTGGGTGGTATTTTTCTAAAGATTGCATCTTTTAATGGTATGGATCCAATTTTCCCTTAATAATAAATCCACTCAGAAACACCTATCCCCAGTGAGGGTTCCTAGTGATAACACGACCCCTATCAGCCACATCTCCCCCGATCATCACGGCCATCAATGTGGGTTCAAGGGTGGACGCTAAACACCGGTCACATCATTCATACGACTCGTGCTCGATCTTTCAACCATCCGTGTTCCGAGGCCATGTCTGTACATGCTAGGCTCGCCACCTCAACCTTAGTGTATTCGTTGTGCAACATGGCTTACACCCACTGTATGGGAACGTAGATATGTCTGACACCCGATCATCACGGCCTGCCTCATACCGAAGAACTTTCTTGGTGGTGCACACTAAGGGGGAACACAATCGTTGGTAATTTTTAACAGGGACTATCTTATTAGGCTACCGTCGAGTATCTAATACTAGCACACAATAAGATATACAAACAATAGCATTGAATGTAAATGCTATGTGATATGGTCCTTCACGTCGCGATCTCCATGTGCCGTCACCGGGTTCCGGCGCCAGGGTTCCGCCACCGTAGACACCAGGGTACCGGTGTCTTTCCGGCGTGGTAGTTCGTCACCTCCATGACTATCTACTACTATGTAATAAAAGGTAATCACTTTACCTTTGCCACAACCATATCACAAAGCAACGCCCTCCTGCAAAACAAAGTTAGACGCCTCTACTTTATCTTTGCATGTTTTCTGTGGCTGCATGGGCTTTCACACAAGAACCGTTGTTACCTACAAACTTTCAACACAACGTTGATCAAGTAGTTGTCTCTACTACACCCCTTTTGGGGCCCTCCTTTGCAAATGGCATACCAACTAATGCGAGAGAGACAGACACCCCCCTAAGCCACTTTATATGGTACAAGTCGTATGTCAAGCGTAGACCAGACTCGCAAATGAACGCGTAAAGTCGGTTGGGGGCCGCTTCATCAAGCATTACTGCGGTATACACAAGTACACGTGGGAGGGTAACAACTAAAAGATCAACGCCCACAAGCTACATCTCGTGTGTTCTACTCGTACTAGCATTACTACGCATAGATCTAGCTCTGATACCACTCTAGGGGTTCCGCATATGAAAACAATAAATTTTTACTCTACGCCCCTGAACCCCTGAAGCTGCCAGGACCTATCTGTTAGTAATACAGTAACGGGAGGGGCTTTTCGTGAACTTACCCTTGAAGATCGAAAAGCATTGTCAACGCTCAGGAGAGCGTGGTTGCTGTAGATGAGCCGAAGCCGACCTCAAGGTCGTGATGAAGTCCTTGCGCTCCTTGGCTCCAATGACTTGAGTGCCTCAAGTGCGACACCTCGCGGGGAGTTACACATGTCCGGTGCCTAACGATGACTCCCGCTTCGCTGATCCAGCAGCAGTTGCGAAAGTAGAGCTCCTGGATCCGAATCCCATAGTGCGACGACGTTCTGCGGTGAATATTTCTCTCGCTCGTGTAGTCCAGACTTGGGACCACGGTCACGAGAGAGAGAGGGGGAGAGAGAAAATATCAATTAGAGGTCCTCCCAAAAGTGGGGAGACCTTTATTGATTATTGGTGTATTTATCTTGGCCAAATACCCCACTATATATAGGGGAGGAGGGTGTACACGGGGGAGGGAGGCCGCCGGCCAGCCCCTAGTGGGCCCCGCACGGGGGGCTAGGCCCAGCCGGCCATCCCCCTTGCCCCTTCTCCCTCTCTCCTTTCCCTAATGGGCCCTCTCCCTCCGGAAATTGGCCCATTAAGCCTTTTTGACCTTTAATTGATTTTCTCTTTATTAAATAATTATGAATAAATGATTAAATCAATATTTAACATTCATTCACATATTATTCAACCTCCGTGGCTATGGAACACCTTCCACCTCCACTCCGGACTTGCCGAAACCCTTCCGATTTTCTCTCTACTTTTCTTCGGTGATTCCATTGATCCTATAAACACTCTCTAAGCATCATCAAGCCCTTAAGTGTGATACCCCATGGTTCGGAAACACTCCAGACATGGTCGAGACACTCCCGCACCAATGATCGACAGAGGGACCTGGATGGCCATGTGACCCCTGTGCGTTCCACGAAGATCTTTCGTCCTTTGAACCGGGATAGTCGTGTCTTATTCCCTTTGTCACTCGATACTTGCATTGCCCGAGATCTGATCAATGACATCACCATGTCGTGTTCAATCTCGTTACTGAACAATGCTACTCGACTCGTTCTGACAAGTGATATCCCCGTGATCAAATCACACGCTGCGCAGCTATTGGATATAACTTCTCCGAGTGGGCCCTTGAGTATCTTCCCATCACATGGACGGACAAATCCCGCTCTTGACATATATTTCCTCTACGGTTTCCTCCGAGTACCTGAACACACCTTTATAACCACCGTATTACCAGATGGCGTTTGATGCTATCTAAGCACTCTCGGGAGACAGTGATTGATATAGAATAGTCTACGAGGATCCATTTCTAATCATCATAACTTGAAATTCGTGACATGATTGGGTCACGATGTTTAGGTTGGGTATTGGTTCATCATCCCATTCTCAGAATGAGATGACCTCATTTCCAACTGGCAAAAATGCCACATGATCAGGAAACTTGATCATCTGTTGACCAATGAACTAGTGACTAGAGTTTCACTAGGAACCCCTGGTTGTTTGTATATCACACGTGTATTGAGTTTTCCACTCAATATAGTTATAGCATGATATAAAACTTAATCATAAACTATATGAAATATGATAATAGTCCTTACTACTATTTGACTCTAGGGCATCTTTCCAACAATTAGTAATAGATTTAATTTATGCATTTTGGTGGTGGTGACATGATGGTTCTAGAACATGGTGGAGTTTCCTCTAGGTCTGTACTCCCTTGCTCCGTCCCAAAATATAAGGCGCCTAAGGATTGGTCAAAAGTCAAACCTTACTAACTTTGACCAAATATTTAGAAAAAAATATCTACATCTACAATATTGAATGGACATATTAAGAAAATATACTTTATGGTGAATCTATTGATATTAATTTAGTATTCTAATTTTTTTTATTTTTGTGTATAATCATGGTTAAACTTAAAAAATGTTAACTTTTGACTAATCCTTAGGCGCCTTATATTTTGGCAGAGGGGGTACTATTCAACACGAATCGAGTTGCTCTACACCATTGGATCTAATAGCCCAACGGTCATGATTAGTGCTATGGATCCAATTCAAAACTGCTCCACTATACTAGTATAAGTAGAGAGAATACAGTATACTGTGCTATGAAATTTTGGGGGTGGTGACATTATGGTTCTAGAACATGCATGGTGGAGTTTGCTCTAGGTACTATTCAGAACGAATCTAGCTTCTCTTAACCATTGGATCCAATAGCCCAACAGTCAGGATTCGTGTTATGGATCCAATTCAAAACTGCTCCACTATAGTAGTAGAGATAGAGATATCTTATCTTATCTTACGACTATATAGTGTACGAATACCTTTGAATATTGACCGTTGGATCAAGACTCGTGAATCCCATAATTTCCAGCTGTTGGATCTTCTTTTCCATTCTAGCATCTAGAAGATTCTATTGATAGTCTTCAGCATAATGAATGCTATGCACAAACCTCAAAACACACTTCTCCATCATACTAGAATCTTCTCCCTCGTAGCTAATAATCGTTGACTTCTACATGATCTTATCTTATCTTATCTTACCACTACATAGTGTACAGATAAGTTTGAATGTTGACCGTTGGATCAAGACTCAAAAATCCCAATATTTCTAGCCGTTGGATCTTCTTTTCCATTCTAGCATCTAGAAGATTATATTGATAGTCTTGAACACAATGAATGCACTATGCATAAACCTCTCAAAACACACTTCTCCATCATACTAGAATCTTCTCCCTTGTTTCTCCAGACAATTGATACGTCCATTTTGCATCACTATTCTATGTCATAATTCACTGTTATTCATTGATATATTTCGTATTAAGAGATGATCCTTATGTTATCTCATCTGTTTTTGCATGGTTGATGACTTTTGGAGCATGGACCGCTGTAGTCAGGATTCTGATGGAAAAGGTGCTGTTTGGAGGAAAAATTCGCAAAGATCGGAAAATCCGGGAAAATATACGGAAAATCCTATTTTTCCAGAAGACGAAGGCTGCGAGAAGAGGGAGTGGAGATGGGCCACAGGGGGCCCACACCACCCCCTGGCGCGGGCCACCCTAGGCCGTGCCACCAGGTGGTGTCGCCACCCTAGCCCACCTCTGGCTCTCCCCTCTAGCGTATATTATCCTCCCGAAACCCTAAGATTCGGGGAGTGACCACAGAAAGATTCCGCCGCCTCTGCGGGGCGGAAAACACCGAGAGAGAAAGACCTCTCCGGCAGACAGATTTCTGCCGAGGGAATTCCTTCCCGAAGAGGGGAGATCGTCGCCATCAACACCACCATCAAGATGGACTTCATCGGGATCATCATCATCATCATCACCATCAGCACTCTCATCACCACCTCCATATTGCTGTAAAAATTGGTTTGAATCTTGCATAGTTCTTAGGGGAAACTTTCCCGGTGTTGATTACTCTTTGTAGTTGATGCTATTGAGTGGAACCATTGAATTATTGTTTATGTTCAGATTGTTATACATCATTATTCCATCTCTGATCATGATCCATATGATGTCTTGTGAGTAGTTCATTTTGTTCTTGAGGACATGGAAGAAGTCATGTTGTTATTAGTGGAGTTGTGTTGATAAAGATTCAATAGTTTGATATTTAAGTTGTGGTGTACTTCTTCTAGTGGTGTCATGTGAATGTCGACTACATGACACTTCACCTATATGGGCCTAGGGGAATGCATTGTGTATTTGGCTACTAATTGTAGGGGTTGCCGGAGTGACAAAAACCTGAACCCCCGTTAGGAAACCATTGCACAAGGGACGTAAGTGTCTTAGAGTTTAAAGATGTGGTTAGGTTTCTACCTTAATTACTTTCTTGTACTTACGGATGTTTGCAAGGGGTATAATCACAAGTATGTATTAGTCCTAGGAAGGTCGGTACATTAGCACAGGTTCACCCACACAACACTTAGCAAGCTAAAGAAGATTAATCAACTATATGAAGCGAAAGCACTTGACAGTCTTCCCATGTGTCCTCGAGAACGTTTGGTCATCTTAAGTAATACAACCGGCTTGTCCTTTGCTGCATAAAGGATTGGGCCACTTGCTGCATTTATTCCTATTGTCTTTTGTTTACTCGTACTTTGTTTACTTGCTATATCAAAAACCCCTAAAAATCCATTTGATAAGTATTTGCAGAGAATTCCTGATCCATACCACTAGCCAGCACCTTCTGCTCCTCATTGGGTTCGACACTCTTACTTATCGAAAATACTGCGATACACCTCCTATACTTGTGGGTCATCAAGACTATTTTCTGGCGCCATTGCCGGGGAGTGAATCGCTATTGGAGAGTAGAACTGGTAAAGGAAACTTCTACCGTGAGTATTATTTACTTATGTTAGTTGCTTTATTTTCGTTATGGATAATTCACTGAGTTTCTTATTTGGTAATGCTACTACCACTGCTAAGGTAGTAGATGGACCACCACCTGCTGAGAATAATGCTTTTAAAATACCTACAAGAATTATTGACCGTGTTATGGATAACTACTATGTTGGGGATGGAACTGTCCATCTCGATGATCATTTGCTCTTTATACACGAATTATGTGGGTTGTTCAAGTGTGCAGGTATTAGTACAGATCAAGTTAAGAAGTTATTCTCATTATCACTGAAAGGAAGAGCTGAGGAATGGTATAAGCTGCTGAAGAATGGTCAAGCTCTTGAATGGGAGGAAATAGTGCCTCTCTTTTATTCAAAGTTTTATCCTCCTAGTGAGATTCATAAAGATCGAAATCAAATATACAACTTTTGGCCTCTTGATGGAGAGAGTACAACTCAAGATTGGGGGAGATTGAAGTTACTAATGCTCAAATGTACCATTCATGAGCTCCCCAACAATATTATTATCAATAACTTTTATGCAAGGCTTTCTCTACATGATAAGGATTTATTAGATGCTTCTTGTGCTGGATCATTCACTCGCATGGAAGAAGAAGCCAAATGGGATCTTCTAGACCGTATTCAAGACAATGCTGAAGCTTGGGAGAATGACAAAGGTAGAAAGTCAGGTATAAATTATGATTATGAATGCATTCAATCTTTTATGGGAACTGATGACTTTCAAAATATTAGTAATGGTTATGGTCTTGATTTACAAGTTATTACAAATTGCTTTAGGGCTTTTGCTTCTTATATTGAAATTCCAAAAAGGGGATGGAATAAGTACCATGCACCTTATAAAGATATTGTTGACTATGTTCCTGTTGGGAGCTGAGTGTTGCATTATTGATCATATCTTACCTGAGCCTTATATCAAGAAGATTCCCTTCCCAGATAAGGTAAAGTATCATCCTATGATAAATAATGTAATCATTAAAAGTGAAAAGAGAATTGTAAAACCTGATGAACAAATAAACGTTGAACCTGTGGTAGCAATTGTGAAAGACCTTGTCCCTAAAAGCATAGAAGATGGACACATAGTATTTTGTGAGGATGCTTCTAATATTGTTTCACATCCTAATAGATCTAAAAAAGCTAGTGTCCCTGTGCTTTCCGTTAGAATTGGTGACCATTGCTATTATGGTTTATGTGATATTGGTGCAAGTTCTAGTGCTATTCCTTATGAGCTTTAAAGATAAATTATGCATGAAATCAGTCCCTGCGAATTGGAAGAGATTGATGTGGTTATTCACCGTGCTACTAGAGAGACCATCTCTCCAATTGGTATTGTACGAGATGTGGAAGTTCTTTGTGGTAATATTAAGTATCCTGCTGATTTTCTAGTACTTGGTTCAGCTGCTAGTAAAAATTATCCTATAATTTTTGGTAGACCTTTCTTGAGTACTTGTGGAGCTATTATAGATTGCAAGAGGGAGAAAATCTTGACTAAGTTTGATGGGGAATCTTATGAGTTTAATTTTTCGAAATTTACTAAAGAACCTTGTGAAGAGGAAACCCATCATGAGGATTTTAGAGTTGAACAACTTGCTTCTATCTCTCTTGATCCTAAAAATGCTTTGCCGCAATTTATGGAAGATCACGAAAGTGAGATCTTCATGGAAGAAAGGAATGAGATTGATGAGATTCTCCGTCGTCAACCCAAGATGCTTAAGCATAACTTGCCTATAGAAGACTTGGGTACCACGTTGCCACCTAAAAAGGATCCGGTCTTCGATCTAAAACCTCTCCCTGATGATCTTAAATATGCTTATATTGATGATAAAAAGATATATCCTATTATTATTAGCTCTAAACTTTCAGGGAAGGAAGAAGAAAGGTTATTGGAGGTTTTGAAGAAACATCGAGGAGCTATGGGCTATACTCTAGATTATTTAAAAGGGATTTCACCTACTATATGTTAGAATTCTATCAATATAGAACCAGATGCAAAGCCAGTAGTAGAGCACCAACGACGTTTAAATCCTAAGATGAAGGAAGTGGTAAGAAATGAGGTATTGAAACTCCTTGATGCTGGTATTATTTATCCTATTGCTGATAGTGAATGGGTTAGTCCTGTTCATTTTGTTCCTAAAAAAGGAGGAATTACTGTTGTTCCTAATGATAATGATGAGCTTTTTCCCCACAGAATAGTAGTAGGCTATAGGATGCGCATTGATTTTTGAAAAGTCAACAAAGTTACTAGGAAAGAACACTACCCGCTTCCTTTTATTGATCAAATGTTGGAAAGGTTGTCTAAAAAGACCCATTTTTGTTTTCTTGATGGTTATTCTGGTTTCTCTCAAATTGCTGTCAAACAACAAGATCAAGAAAAAACTACTTTTACTTGCCGTTATAGAACTTATGCTTATAGACGTATCCCTTTTGGTTTATGTAATGCTCCTGCTACTTTTCAAAGATGCATGTCTGCTATCTTTCATGGTTTTTGTGAGGAAATTGTAGAAGTGTTCATGGATGACTTTTCTGTCTATGGAACTTCTTTTGATAATTGTCTGCACAACCTTGATAAAGTTTTACAGAGATGTGAAGAAAATAATCTTGTTCTTAATTGGGAGAAATGCCACTTCATGGTTAATGAAGGGATTATGCTTGGGCATAAAGTTTCTGAAAGAGGCATAGAAGTTGATAGAGCTAAGGTTGAGGCAATTGAGAAAATGCCATGTCCAAGAGACATAAAAGGTATTCGTAGTATCCTTGGTCATGCTGGTTTTTATAGAAGGTTTATTAAAGACTTTTCTAGGATATCAAAACCCCTCACTAATCTTCTTCAAAAAGATGTACCTTTCGTTTTTGATGATGATTGTAAGGAAGCTTTTGAAAATCTTAAGAAGGCTTTAACTACAGCCCCTATTGTTCAACCACCTGATTGGAGTTTACCCTTTGAAATAATGTGTGATGCTAGTGATTTTTCTGTAGGTGCTCTCCTTGGGCAATGAATTTATAAAAAGCTAAACGTTATTCAGTATGGTAGTAAAACTCTAGACGCTGCTCAAAGCAATTATGCTACTACTGAAAAAGAATTTCTTGCTGTCGTTTTTGCTTGTGATAAGTTTAGACCCTATATTGTAGACTCAAAAGTCACCATTCATACCGATCATGCTACTATTAAATACCTTATGACGAAGAAGGACGCTAAGCCTAGGCTTATTAGATAGGTGCTGCTTTTATAAGAGTTTCATCTACATATAGTAGATAGGAAAGGTGTTGAAAACCCTGTAGCTTATAATTTATCTCGATTGGAAAACATCTCTTTTGATCCTATGCCTGTTAATGATAGTTTCCCAAATGAACAATTGGCTGCAGTAGGGGTAACCTCGCGAGGGAGCCCTTGGCACGCTGATTATGATAACTTTATTGTCTCCAAGTATTTGCCTCCAACTTTTACAACTCAGCAAAGAAGGAAGTTCTTCTATGATTTGAGGCATTATTTTTGGGATGACGCACACTTATATAAAGAAGGAGTGGATGGTATTACGCGAAGATGTGTTCCAGAATATGAACAAAAGGAGATATTGCATAAATGTCATGGTAGTGCTTATGGAGGACATCATGCAGGAGATAGAACTGCACAAAATGTGCTACAATCAGGTTTCTATTGGCCTACCCTTTTTAAAGATGCAAGAAAATTTATTTATCTTGTGATGAATGTCAGCGTGTTGGCAATATTTCTAGACACAATGAAATGCCTATGAACTACTCTCTAGTTATTGAACCCTTTGATTGCTGGGGATTTGACTTTATGGGTCCTTTACCTCCCTCGAAAGGTTATACTCATATTCTTGTTGTCGTTGATTATGTTACTAAGTGGGTAGAAGCCATTCCTACAAAGAGTGCTGACGGGGAGACTTCTCTAAAACTGCTTAAGGATGTTATCTTTCCTAGGTTTGGAGTGCCTAGGTATCTCATGACTGATGGGGGTTCTCATTTCATTCATGGTGGTTTAAGAAAGACCCTTGCTAAATATGATGTTAATCATAGAATTGCTTCAGCTTATCACCCCCAAACTAGCGGGCAAGTAGAGTTATCAAATAGAGAAATTAAATCCATCTTGCAAAAGACTGTTAATAGATCTAGAAAAAACTGGGCTAAAAGTTGAATGATGCTTTTATGGGCTTATAGAACTGCCTACAAAAATCCTATGGGGATGTCTCCTTATAAAATGGTTTATGGGAAAGCTTGTCACCTACCCTTAGAATTAGAACACAAAGCTTACCGGGCGGTTAAAGAACTAAATAGAGATTGTAAGCTCGCTGGTGAGAAAAGATTATTTGACTTAAGTTCTTTAGATGAATGTAGGAGTGAAGCCTGTGAAAATGCTAGGCTCTTTAAGGAAAAAGTTAAAAGACGGCATGACAAGCGAATACTTAAGAGAGAATTTCATGTTGGTGAGAAAGTTCTATTGTATAGGTCTCATCTCAGATATTTTGTAGGAAAGCTACTGTCAAAATGGGAAGGACCTTTCATTATTGAAGAAGTATACCGTTCAGGAGAAATAAAAATTTCTTCTTTAAAAGATAATACTACACAAGTAGTGAATGGGCAGCGACTCAAGCACTATATTGCTGGAGATTCTTACAATGAAGATGTTGATGCCATTCAAGTTATAACTCTAGAAAAAATTATCAAGGACCAAATTCAGAGACCTACAGAGTCCGTTTTCAAATAGGTAACAGTTCTGGTAAGAAAAGTTCCGCAAAAATACTATCCAACTATATTTTTGCAGTTTTTAGTCAATATGGAAAGCTACGAAGCGAAAAAGGGACGGAAACGGAGCTAGGGTGGCTCACACCACCCTGTGGCGCGGGCCTACCCCAGGCCACGCCACCAGGTGGTGTGGCCACCCCAGACTCTGTATCTGACCCGTTTTCTCCAAGTACCTTCCTTTTGTCATGAAACTTTGTAATATATAACCCCTCGGGTCCTTCGAGGTTCGTATATCGTGTTTTTATTGTGTTTTCGTTTCGATCTGTTTCTGCCAGGAACTATCTTTGAAAGCTTAGAAGCACAATGGTGTCTTCCAAGGATAAAGGAAAGGAGCCCATGGAGGAAGATCTCCAAGACCCCAAGCAGGGGCTGGTACCTTTAGTCTCTTGTCCTGCATCAACGGAAGCCCTACGAGTTACTAAGGAGTTCTGCGATAAGTACCGAGACTTGAGGAGAAAGGTGGACACGCTTTAGTGGGAGAATGATAGGCTTCGCAAGATGCTGGAAGATTTCCTCACGTCAACTAAGAAAATATTACCACCACCACCAAAGGAGTAATTCGTCAGTAGGTTTGGCATCCCCTTGGATTGTTCCAAGCTTGGGGGAGTGCTGCGGTATCACATCACTATCTTCTATGTTTTTACCTTATTAGTAGAGTCATATCATGAATAGAGAAGTTATTATGTGGGATGGTTTGCATTATGGAAGTGTCCCCTCTCTTGTTAGATGTGTATCCCTTGGTGTGAGTTGCCGTTATGGAAATTAATGAGAAGTTCTATCATTCACTCTTTTGCATAGCTTATATTAGTTTTCAATTCGTGGTTATATGATTGATCTTGTTGTTAGTATTGGTATCACTTTGGGATCATTGAGTTAATTTAGTTGGTTTTGGCAAACCTGGCTCAGTCAGTAGCAACACTATTTTTGAGAGTTGAATGAAAAAGATAAAAGTACTATAAAGTAAAATAATTTCATCATCTTTCTTTCTTGATTTGCTCATAAGTCTAGTATTCTCTAGTTAAGATCTTTTGTGCTTCCAAGGAAGATTGCATGTTTGTTTTTATCACTTGTATGTTTGTTTGTTTCCTTCAACTCTTGTACTTGCTACCCAGCCTTGCTAGCCAAAAAGCTGCACTGAGAGGGAATTCTTCTCGTGCATCCACCTCCTTAAACCAAAACCTATGCCATTTGTGTCCACCATACCTACCTATTAGCATTATTGCTATTCCAAGTAAATTCTTGTTTTATCTACATCCCAAATTAAACTTGTTATGTGAAAATTAGTGATTAAAGCTCTCACGAACTTGATGGCACACTTTACTTTCTTGCATTTAATAAACTTGAACCATTGTGCTCACCTATGTTGCGTATATGCTTGTGCTTTGGTAGTTGGGAATTAGCAGAACCATGCTGTTATGGGGAACGCTTTCAACATTGCACTGGTACCTTGTACCTAATTGATATCATGTTCTTTTGTCTATGAATGTCGTCGGTGTGAAATGAAAGGGGAGTGATACATTGCAAATGTATCTATAATTTTTGATGTTCCATGCTTGGTTTTATCTACTTTCTTGTGTTTTGTCCACACTTTGGAGTACTTTTCATATGATTTCTTGGACTAACCTATTAACAAGAGCCACAGTGCCAGCTGCCTGTTTTCTGCTGTTTTTGGTTCCAAGAAAGTCAGAAAATGAATATTCTCGGAATTGGACGGGACAAAAGCCAAAGTTCCTATTTTTCTGGAAGTCATCAGATGCCAGAATACGAGACGGAGAAGGGCTGGGGGCCGGCCACACCACCTGGTCATGCGGCCAGGCCTGACCCGCGCTAGGGGGTGGTCTGGCCGACCCTAGCACCCCCTCGGCCTCTACTTTTGCCTATAAGATGCCCTCGGGACGAAAACCCTAAGTGCCCGATCAAAAATCCATGAAAGTGTCTGTAGCCGCCGTCATCTCCATCCCTAGATCAGGAGGGATCTGAAGCTCTTCCCGGCACCCTGCCGGAGAGGGTTATTCACCCTGGAGGCCTTCTTCATCACCATGCAAGCCTCCGGTGTGATGCGTGAGTAGTTCATCCTTGGACTACGGATCCATGTAGTAGCTAGATGGCTGGTTCTCCTCCTTTGTGCTTTCATGTTTAGATCTTGTGAGCTCCGTTCATGATCAAGATCATCTATTTGTAATCATACATGTTGTGTTTGCGGGGATTCGATGGATATTGAGATGCTATTTCAGATTGATTATTGATTCTATCATGTCTTTGTTATTTGTGATCTTGCATGCTTTCCGTTGTTAGTAGCTATCTTGGCCAAGTAGATGCTAGCAACTCCAAGAGTTAGTATTTATGCTCGATAGTGGGTTCATGCCTCTGGTAATCTGGGGAAGTGACAGAAATCTCTAAGGTACTAGATGTGTTGTTGCTACTAGGGAGAAAACAACAATCCTTTGTTCATAGAACAATCATATTGTTTACTTTACACGCAGTTCGTAAAGCAATAATCTGTTGCTTGCAACTTAATACTGGAGGGGGTTCGGATGATAACCTGAAGGTGGATTATTAGTCATAGATGCAGTTGGATGGCGGTCTATGTATAATGTTGTAACACCCAATCGAATCTCAAAGGAGTCAAGATGATTAGTATATAAATGTATTGCTTTCTCGATGTTTGTCAATTGCCCCGCTATAATTTATTCACCCAGCATGTTATCTATCTTAAGGAGAGCCACCTCTAGTGAACTATGGATCCCGTTCCTTTTCTTTACATACAATCTACAATCTGTTTACTGCTTTGTGTTTACTTTCTACAAACTATTACTTCTTTCCATTCGATGTTTAATCCTTTGTTTTCCGCAAAACACGGTGAGAACCTCATCACAAGTTGGGGACAAAGTTCTGTGGTTGTGTTGTGCAGGTCTCCACGTTGCTACTAGCACCGGTAGTGCGCCCTGCCAAGGCTCAGCTAGCAACACCTTTGGGGTGTTTCCTTGCTCCTACTGGTTCGATTAAACCTTGGTTTCATAACTAAGGGAAACATGCTGCTGTGCTCATCATACCTTCCTCTTGGGGTTCCCAACGAGCTCTACATCAACATCACACCAGCATTTTTCTGGCACCGACACTGAGCCATCAGGGAGCTTGTCAGTCCATGGATTTATGCATGTGTGTTAGAGAAATGCCTGGGCCGCTGGTCTAATCCATGCTGACATGGTGGAAACCTGTAGGATAACCATAACGAGCATCTATGAAGGATTCTTTTTATAAAAAAAGAGTCTGATGTTAAGAAAAAGAGAAAAAGAAAAAAGAGATATTATGAAAAGAGGAAAGAGAGAAAAAAGCACCATATTCCCATGGTAGATAAGAAGATTGCTGAGATGCTTGTTGTCTGCTTGCCTTGTTATTTTGATATGGGTATTCTTCCGTATCATCGGGCAAGGGGTACCCCATTGGCAGTTCTCTATGATACACATATGCTTACGATGACAAGAACTTACCGGTGACTAAACTTGAGTAGCATGAGGAGCGGCCCTCGTATTCAAGGGACATGAGATTCTCAATTTACAACTTATCAAGCATATCCTCATATTGGATCACTTTAACCTTAATCACCTAAAGATGCCTATGATAGGGGCAATGAGAGCTGAAAGCTAGTATGTATCATAATTTTTGGGAGCTCTTTATGAGACTTGCAATCCCTGCTTCCCTCTGCGAAGGGCCTTTCTTTTACTTTGTAGTTGAGTCAGTAAACCTATCCCCTTCTATCTCAACAAGTATTTTGAGTTGTTGTGTTTCATTCATTCATATGATGATTTATTCAATCATGTTTCTTATGTTCCTTGTTTTGCACATTGTTCTTATCTTGGTGATTACTACTTTGAAAGTTATGGTTGAAAACCAGTTATTTGTGAACTCTAGCAAATTATCAACTATTCTTCGACCAAGAGCTAAGTTTGCCATTACCAATTATGATTTACTTTATGTATATTTACTGTGTTTCCTTTACTTATTGCAAGTTAAGTTATATAATAGTGAGTTGTCTTCTACTATGATCTATGTATTGATGAATGTGATGCTTCTTGTCCGTATTCTTTTATCGACTCTTCAATGCATAAACCTGAGGTCATGTTTATTGAGCTCAGTTTCGCTTGGGGAGAAGCGAAGTCTAAGCTTGGGGGGAGTTGATATGTCCATTTTGCATCACTATTCTATGTCATAATTCACCGTTATTCATTGATATATTTCATATTAAGAGATGATACTTATGTTATTTCATCTGTTTTTGCATGGTTGATGACTTTTGGAGCATGGACCGCTGCAGTCAGGATTCTGATGGAAAAGGTGCTGTTTGGAGGCAAAATTCGTGAAGATCAGAAAATCCGGGAAAATTTACGGAAAATTCTATTTTTCCAGAAGACGAAGGCTGCGAGAAGAGGGAGTGAAGATGGGCCACAGGGGGCCAACACCACCCCTGGCGCGGGCCACCCTAGGCCACGCCACCAGGTGGTGTGGCCACCCTGGCCCACCTCTTGCTCTCCCCTCTAGCGTATATTATCCTCCCGAAACCCTAAGACTCGGTGAGCGACCATAGAAAGATCCTGCCGCCGCTGCGGGGTGGAAAACACCGAGAGAGAAAGATCTCTCCGGCAGACAGATTTCTACCAGGGGAATTCCTTCCCGGAGAGGGGAGATCGTCGCCATCAACACCACCATCAAGCTGGACTTCATCGTGATCATCATCATCACCACCATCATCACCATCAGCACTCTCATCACCACCTCCATATTGCTGTAACAATTGGGTTGAATCTTGCATAGTTCTTAGGGGAAACTTTCCCGGTGTTGATTACTCTTTGTAGTTGATGCTATTGAGTGGAACCATTGAATTATTTTTTATGTTCAGATTGTTATACATCATTATTCCATCTCTAATCATGATCCATATGATGTTTTGTGAGTAGTTCATTTTGTTCTTGAGGACATGGGAGAAGTCATGTTGTCAATAGTGGAGTTGTGTTGAGAAAGATTCAATAGTTTGATATTTAAGTTGTGGTGTACTTCTTCTAGTGGTGTCATGTGAACATCGACTACATGACACTTCACCTATATGGGCCTAGGGGAATGCATTGGGTATTTGGCTACTAATCGTAGGGGTTAACGGAGTGACAGGAACCTTAACCCCTGTTAGGAAACCATTGCACAAGGGACGTAAGGGTCTTAGAGTTTAAAGCTGTGGTTAGGTTCTACCTTAGTTACTTTCTTGTACTTACGGATGTTTGCAAGGGGTATAATCACAAGTATGTATTAGGCCTAGGAAGGTCGGTACATTAGCACAGGTTCACCCACACAACACTTAGCAAGCTAAAGAAGATTAATCAACTATATGAAGCGAAAGCACTTGACAGTCTTCCCATGTGTTCTTGAGAACGTTTGGTCATCTTAAGTAATACAACCGGCTTGTCCTTTGCTGCATAAAAGATTGGGCCACTTGCTGCATTTATTCCTATTGTCTTTTGTTTACTCGTACTTTTTTACTTGCTATATAAAAAACCCCTAAAAATCCGTTTGCTAAGTATTTGCAGAGAATTCCTGATCCATACCACTAGCCAGCACCTTCTGCTCCTTGTTGGGTTCGACACTCTTACTTATCGAAAATACTGCGATACAACGATGTTACCAAAAATTTCAAGTGTTAGGTAGCTAATAATATTTGACTTCTGCACATGTGATACAAAAAGTACAAGGACCATACTTTATAGATGTTGATCAAATTTATAATTTTTTGTTCTTTACCAATTATAATTTCATATAGTGATGATATGTCATACAATTTACTACCCGAGCCTTATTAAGGTGTGCTTTCTTACACAATGCGGGAGTAGTATATTTCTTTGCTTAGACATATGGTCAGCTCTGTCCACGCGTTGTACATGCTACGAGAATAAAACGTTAGCAGGGGAAGAGGGTAGCAGCGAAGAGATGTTGAAGGCGGTTCCATGTCAGAGCAAAGTTATGATGGGTTTCTGACACGAGGTACTCCTGCGGCCTTACAATGTACACTCTACTAGTAGTAAATTTCAAGACCTATGCACGCAAAAAAAATCACGTGTTTCTCTCTCCTTTCCTATGCTCCATCTCCTCCCCTTTCCCCTCAGGCACCGGTCCGGCTGATCTCTCTCCCCTCGTCCACAACATGGCGCTGCGCACGTGTGCCTTGGTACGGCGGCTCTGTGTCTCTGGCATGTTCGGCAGCGGCACGTTGGTGTGGAGTAGGGACGAGGAGTACATAGGAAGGAAACCACTTTGGTCCTTGGTGGCACAAAAATTCAAACTTTTCCAGTTTTCAAAATTTTCACTTGCTTCCCAAACATCAGGAGGGAAGGTTATCTAAAAGATCAGCCAAACATCGAGAGGGAAGGAAATTTTGAACCCATTTTGAACATTGACCGTTGGATCAAGACTGGCAAATCCAAACTTTGAACATTTACCGTTGGATCAAGACTGGCAAATCCAAACTTTGCTAATCGTTGGATCTTCTTTTCCATTATTAGCATCTGGAAAGATTCTACCGACAGTCTTTAGCACAATGGACGCTAGTATGCGCAAACCTCAAAACACACACTTCATTGCTCAGTTTCAGGGTCCTTGTGCTAAATGCATGCACGGACTTGGATGCAATTTTCATTTTTTAAGAGGTCCTTGATGTAACTTGTACTTCCACTGACCGTCTTAACTCTCAAGCACCTCTCTCCTACGAGACCAACCATTAGATCGGCCATTCGCGGTAATTCTTATCTTATCTTTATCTTGTCTTATCTCTTACAATACCATACCACCATTGTATAGTGTACGAATTAACTTCGAACATTGACCGCTGGATCACGACTGGCAAATCCAAACATTACTAACCGTTATATCTTCTATTTTCCCTTAGCATCGAGAAAGATTCTACTGATAGTCTTTAGCACGATGAACGCTAGTATGCGCAAACCACAAAACACACACACTTCATTATTCAGTTTTAGGGTCATTGTGTTAAATGGATGGACTTGGATGCAATTTTCATTTTTTATGAGGTCCTTGATGTAAGTTGTACTTCCATCGATCGTGTTAACTCTCAAGCACCTCTCTCCTACGAGAGCTACCATAGTTAAAAGAAACTGCAACCACCCCAATTATCACACAAACTAGACCAATGGTTTCTTATACATAATGCCCAAGTTTTTAGTACTATGAATTTTCAAGCTTCCTAGCAAGCTTTGCACACTTCAGTGACTTCTTGTCGATTTCACGAAATAGATCAAACTTGAGCTACAAGTAAGCGCGATAGATTGCCCTTGAATTAAATGTATTTTCGTAGGTAGATGGGTGCATCTTCTTCTAGTAAACAATGTCGTCGGTGTGAGTTTCTAACTATGAGGAAAGTAAATCCTCAGTTTTCCGAGTGATGACGAGATGGTTCTTTTATGTAAAGAAAGTCTAAAGAATATGGATCTCAATGCCATAAGCCAAGCTTTTAGACATATTAAGTGGACCAATGTGTTTTACTTACGATTCCCATGTTTTATGAGTTTTTAAACTCCCTATGTAGCTATATAACTTCCCCACTTGAATGACTTCATGCCTATATTTATCGAAATTTGGTCAAACTTGAACTACAACAACTAAATTATTGTAGGTTGCTTCTAAAGAATTACAAAAAAAAATTGGAGGTGTACCCATTGGGGTCTCAGTTAATATATCAGAAAACAACCAAGAGTTTTGACAATAGGTTTTTAACTCCTTTCTAATTAAGATTTTTCATCTTGACAATTTAGCGAAAAATTACCTCAAACTTGAGCTACAAGTAAGCGCGATAGATTTTTCTTTAATTAAATGTCTCTTTGGAGGTAGATGGATGCATCTTCTTGTAGTAATCAGTACCGCCGATGTGAGTTTCCAACTATCAGGAAAGAACATTCTCAATTTTCCGAGTGATGATGAGGTTATTATTCGTTTTCGTAAACAAAGTCTGAAGGATATGGACCTGAACGCCACAAGCCAAGCTTTCATACATATATAGTGGACCCTCATGTTGTACTTATCATTCCCGTGTTTTATGAGTTTTCAAACTTATTCCTATAGCTAACTTTGCCCACTTGAAATTGATTTTATGTCGTTTATTGAAATTAGGTTAATTTTGAACTCCAAGTAAATTGTAGGTTGCATTGAAAGTTTTATGTTTTTTGGAGGTAACCATTGGGGGCAGATTTAACTTTGAATGTTAATCGTTGGATCAAGACTCGCGAATCCTAGCATTTCTAGCCATTGGATCTTCTATTCTATTCTACCATCTAGAAGATTCTTGATAGTCTCGAACACAATGAATGCACTATGCATAAACCTCTCAAAACACACTTCTCCATCATACTAAAATCTTCTCCCTCATTTCTCTAGACCATGTTGCCAAAAATTTCAAGTGTTAGATAGCTAATAATATTTGACTTATACACATGATGATACAACGTACAAGGACCAAATATATACCCATACTTTATAGATGTTGATCAAATTTATAATTTTTTATGCTTTACCAATTATAATTTTCTATAGTGATGATATGTCATATGTTTACTATCTGATCCTTATTAAGGTGTGCTTTTTTACACAATGCGGGAGTAGTACGTATATTTTTTTGCTTAGACATATGGTCACCTTTGTCCACGGTTGTACATGCTGAGAGAATAAAACGTTGGCACGGGAAGAGGGCAGCAGCGAAGAGAAGTTGAAGGCGATTCCATGTCAGAGCAAAGTTATGATGGGTTTCCGACACCAGGTACTCCTGCGGCCTTACAGTGTACTACACTATGCTAGTACTAGTAAATTTCAGGACTTATACACACAAAACAAATTGTGTGTTTTCTCTTTCCTTTGCTGCCTCTCACCATCCATCCTCCCTCTCTCCTACCCTTTCCCCTCGTGCAATGGCCTGACTGATCTCTCCCTCGTCCACAGCGTGGTGCTGCGCACGTGTGCCTTGGTACGAAGGCTCTGTATCTCTGGCGTGTTTGGTAGCCCTGTTGGTGTGGAGTAGGGACGAGGGGTACATAGGAAGGAAAGCACTTTGGTCCTTGGCGGCAAAAATATTCAAACTTTTCCGGTTTTCAACATTTTCACTTGCTTCCCAAACATCAGGAGGGAAGGTTATCCAAAAGATCGGCCAAACATCAGGAGGGAATGCAATTTTGAACCCGTTTTGAACATTGATCACATTGAATAAACGAAAAACAAAAAACAAAAAACAAAAGCTTTACTCATGATGTCCCATCATGTCTTGTGCACCACGTGCCATGAAAACTGTAATCATGGGATTAGATAAGTTTTGGAAAAATAGCTTCACAATATTGTCCTACCATGTGTATGGACACTATCAGGTTTATTTCAACCCGAACAACCAAGGTCATCAAGGCCATATTGACATCATAGTTTACAATTTGATAGAGTTCCCACTATAGTTTGGTAGATGGGTGCATCTTGGCGTACTAAGCGTTGTTGCATGTGGGAGTTTCCAACAATTAGGAATTTTTTTTCAATTTTCCTAGTGAAGACGGTGATGTTTTTTGTGAAGAAAGTCCAAATAATATGGTTCAGAATGTCACAAGCCAATGGTTTCACACATACTGTAGTTGATTATGGTTCCTATCTAACTTCGTCTAAAAGTTTACATATTACGATGGGCCGTGACATGCGGTACTAGTACACATACTACTACGTAGTAGATTTTCTCTCGCCTTCGCCCCCCTCTCACCATCCATCCACTATCCTCTCCATTTCTCCTTCCTTCCTGTGTAAAGTTTCACGCAATGATTATACTTCTAGTCTGAGATGCAGTGGTGCAGAAAAGATGAGGCCCACACCATACCACCATCAATCAAGTTCGGTGATGCAACTTTGTGAAGAGTATACGTATACTAGTAGTGCTGTAGCTAGATAAGTATGTACTACTATAGACACTTAAATTTTAATGGAGGAAGTAAGAGACACAGAGTAATTCAGCATGATCTATATGATTCTTTTCATTTTTGGATAAAGCGGGGCGCCTCCTGAATTCTCTAGGCCGAGAAAAATTAAGAACCGACAAGTCTGGTATAATCCTTTTTTTTGTTGACGGAACGAGTTTGGTACAATCTATTTATTATATTTTGGGATAGTTTTCAGGGTATTAACACAAGCACGACTATAAATAGACATTATAAATTGCAACTGTACGCACCTCTACTTTCACCCAAAACACCCAACCCACCGTTGCTTAGAACTTGATCTCTCTCTATTTTCTTCCAAAATGTTGTATGACAACTCTCTCCAGAACACGCCGATTGACCTAACAAATGGGAAAGGCCCTGCTCCACCTGGAAGCCCAGACTCAGTCAACAGGCCATGGCTGCCGCTGCTGTCTGACTCGTCTGATGAAGAAGATAGCCACTAGCAGCGCTTTTCGAAGGGACACCACCACCAACACCGAGTGACTCCGATAAGACGGAAGATGAGACTAAGGAAGAGGAGGAGTCTGAGGTTGACCTTGAGGAAGATGCCAAAGACGACGACAGGGAGGAGGCCGAGGACGATGTTGGGGAGGAGGCCGAGGACGACAACGAGGAGGTTTCTTCCCGCCCCCACCGAAGAAGCGTGCTCGAGTGCAAAATTAAATGGCGTCCATAGAAGAGGCGGGTAGTGTACTATATCTTGTTCTACGAAGCATCTTGGATTTGGTAAATAATGTTGTCAATGAGAGTTCTTAACTTTTAGGAAAATGCTTTTCAATTTCCAAGTGATAGGATTTGTTTTTAGTAATTAAGTATGTCTGGATAATTTGGCTTAGAGTGCACTCACTGTATTCTAGCAAAATATAGATAATTTCCACCGCATGTTAGTACTATATGAAAATACTTATTTCAATGTGTGTCATGATACATGGTTTTTTTGCGGGAGGGGGGTAGTGTGGTAATGATACATAGTTGAAACTTAAATGGTGTCCTCTTATATTTGTGCTTGTTTGGACGAAAACTACAAACATGGATTTGGACAACTTTCGAAAAACTTGCTACACAAGATGGTCATAACCATGTATGAACATTGTTCACATTTTAAGCCAAGTTTAAATGTCAAGGTCATATCTGCATCACTTGTCCCATTTATTAGGATAAATTAAAGAAAAGTAAAGAAAACAAAAAAAAATGTTAAGCACTTATGTATGGTGTCCTCTTCCGTAAATGATAAACATGAATTTTGACAAGGTTTGAAAACACTTCTTCATAATATGACCAGCGATGTGTTAATATACTCCCTTCGTCTCAAAATAGATATCACAAAATTGTTTAAATTTGGATGTATCTAGCCACGATCTAGTCTAGATACATCTAAATTTAAAAAAAATTGCGACATCTATTTTGAGACGGAGGGATTACTTGGGTTTCAAGTTAAATAATGACAAAGGTCGTGTCCATTTCGGGTAGACGAGGTGCATCTTGGCATGGCATACTAATGTTGTTAATTGGACTTTTCAACTTTTATGTATAGAATTTTGTAAAATTATTTTAGAAATACCACATATAATTATTTTTTAAAGAAAAGGCAAAGAGTATGGCTCCGAATGACACAACACACTAAATTTCACACAAAATAGAGTATGTTTCATGGTTAACAAGTTTCATGAATTTTTAGGCCTTCTAGCTAATTTCGCATAATTAAATGACATTTTTGTTAATAAAACCAAAGTAGGTAAAATTTGATCTACAAGTGCGTGATAGATTGCTTGTAAATTTGTCAGGAATTCATATAGTACTAATTATTGTAGCCACGTAGTCATACTGAAAACCGACTATTGTTTTGAAAGATACAACTTCTTTGTATGAATTTTCATGTTGACACATCTAACCATGTTTCAAAAAAGTGAAAGAAAATAAGGAAACATGCACACAGCCTTTTAGTAGTAGTACTCCTATTACAAATTCATACTTGTAAAACAGTAAAGACGGCGTTGTTAAAGTTTCAATATAAGGGGCCTGGGCACCTTCACCGGCCCTCCACAATTAACCTTTATTCCTCTTAGATTTTGCAGCTATGGCTCCGAAGACCGGAGCTCCTCGTAGGAAGAAGAAGACCCAGGTGGCGGCGACAAAGGCCGTGGAGAAAAAGAAGACATGTCGCCGGCTTCCGAATCCTGCTCTGGCCACTCCAAGTCGCAGTCTCACACCAGGCAGCCGCAGGAAGAAGCAAGTGTCGAGGTCCGTCAAGGCCGAGCTGCATTTCCCCGTCGGCTGGATCGGGCGCTACCTCAAGGAGGGTTGGTACTCCCAGCGCATAGGCTTCGGGGCTCCCATCTACCTCGCGGCCGTTCTCGAGTACCTCACCGCCGAGGTGTTGGAGCTCGCCAGGGAAGCCGCGAAGGACAGCAAGAAGATCCGCATCATCCCGAGGCACGTGATGCTCGACGTCATGCACGACGAGAAGCTCAGCAAGCTGCTGGCCAGTGTTACCATCGCGCACAGCGGCGTGCTGCCCAGTATCCACGAGTCCCTGCTTGGCGATGGTACCACGGAGGACACAACCAAGTTGCCCACGGAGGATGCTGCCAAGTCGCCTGAGAAGACCGTGAAGTCCCCTAGAAGTCGTTAACTTGTAGTAGTAGTACTACTACTCCGTATGTGTTTGGGTTTGCTCTGTTTGCAGTTTGGTTAATCATCAGTGTCAATGTAATATTCAGATATGTGATGCTAAGAAAAAGCTTGTGAGGGTTCTAAAAAAATGTTGTTTTCCTAATCTTATCCTATACTCCATTTATTTAATAATCCCTCTATTCAGAAATATAAGACATTTTAGCTTTGTGAATCGAATGTATCTAAACGCCCATACACTAAAAGGCATCTAGATACAATCATTTCACAAAGCTAAAATGTCTTATATTTCTAAATGGAGGGAGTATTACTCAGCATATTAGGTTTAGTCAAAGTCAACCATTACAAAGTTTGACCAACTATATATAGTATTAAATAGTATACTCATTGAAAAAAATCAATATACAGTAAACAAGATCGTCGGTGTGAGTTTTGAACTATTAGGAAAGAACATTCAATTCTCAATTTTCCGAGAGATGACAAGCGAGGTTGTTATTTTTCGTCAAGAAAGTCTGAACAATATGGATCTGAATGCCACAATCCAGGTTTTCAGACATATACATATATATATATATAGTGGACCGACATGTTGTACTAACGATACCCATGTTTTATGTGCTTTCAAACTTCCTATCTAACTCTGCCAACTTGAATTACTTTATCCTAATTTATCGAAATTATATTAGGTCGAATTTGCACTACAAGTAAATTAAAGGTTGCTTTGAAAGTTTCATGAAAAAGCTTTTGGAGGTACCCTTCGGGGGAGGGGGTGAATTAATATATCAGAAACCACTATGAGCTTTGATGATAGGTTCAACTTCTTTCTAAGATATTGTATCTTGACAATTTAACAAAATTAAGTCAGATTGAGCTACATGTAAGCGCGATAGATTGCTCTTGAATTAAATGTATTTTTGGAGGTAGATGGGTGCATCTTCTTGTACTAAACAATGTCGTCGGTGTGACTTTCCAATTATCAGGAAAGACCATTCTCAATTTTCTGAGTGATGTCAAGATTATTCTCTCTCGTAAAGGAAGTTCGAAGAATATCAATCTAAATGCCAAAAGCCAAGTTTTCACACATATATATATATAGTGGACCAACATATGGTACTTATGATTTCCTGTGTTTTATGAATTCTCAAACTCGCTACCTAACTTTGCCCACTTGAATGACCTTATGTCGATTTATCAAAATTAGGTCAAATTTGAACTACTACAAGCAAATTGCAGGTTACTGTGAAAGTTTTGCGAAAAAGCTTTTGAAGGTACCCATCGGGGGGTCACAATTAATATATGAGAAACCATCCACCGAGATTTTTGACGACAAATTCAACTTCTTGCTAAGATTTTGCATCTTGCCAGTTTAACAAAATTAGGCCAAACTTTAGCTACAAGTAAGTGCAATAGATTCCTCTTGATTTAAAAGTCTTTTCGTAGGTAGATATAGGTGCATCTTCTTGTAGTAGACAATGCCACCAGTGTGAGTTTCCACCTATCTTTGGAAAGAACATTCTTAATTTTTTGAGTGATGACTAGATTGTTCTTTCCCCTAAAGAAAGTCCAAAGACTATGGATCTGAATGCCACAAGCCAAGTTTTCACACATATATAGTGGACCAACACGATCCACTTACGATTTCCCATGTTTTATCAGTTCTCAAATTTCCTAGCTAACTTCACAGACTTGAATGATTTTATGTCGATTTATCGAAATTAGGAAAAATTTGGACTACTACAGGTAAATTGTAGGTTGCTTTGAAAGTTTTACAAAAAAGCTCTTGGAGGTAACCATCAGGGGGAAGGGTCAATTAATATATGTCAGAAACCACCAAGAGTTTTGACGACAGGTTCATCTTTTTGCTAAGATTTTGCACCCTAACTATTTAATGAAATTAGGTCAAACTTTGCTCACTGTTTCATGAAATTAGGTCAAACTTTGCTAACCGATTAACTTTGAACATTGACCGTTGGATCAAGACTACTAAATCCAAACATCGCTAACCGATGTATATTCTTTTACATTCTTAGCATCTAGAAAGATTCTACGGATAGTCTTTAGCACGATGAACACTAGTATACGCAAACCTCAAAACACACAGTACTTCATTATTACTCGGTTTCAGGGTCCTTGTGCCAAATGCACGGACTTGGATGGAAATTTCATTTTTTATGAGGTCCTTGATGTAACTTGTACTTCCACCGACCACTCGAGCACCTCTGTAACATCTCAAAACTTCAATCCAAGCTTATCAAGATCTAAATCATAAATATTGGGGTTAGCAAAAACTTTTTCAATAAAAAAATTGATTTGAATTGCCATGATTCTGTGCTTCTTTGGTTGTAAAATGATTCTTAGGTGATTTAAACATTATCTATATCATTCCTAAACTTTTCCTAAAGAAAATCAAATAAAAAACAATTAAAAAGGAGGAATGGTCATTTTGGCCATTTTAATCCACTACACTAATTTGAGTGTTCCTAGCACTCATTTCTTAACAGAAACAATTCATGATCTTTGCACCCCTTGCTACTACACATAATGAGGTACCAAGGCCCACCTTTTGATCTGCTAAAAACATTCTTTTACTTATTTTAATTGGCATGTGAAAATTGAATCCAATGCATATGCATAGATCACCCCTATTTCAAAAACCATCTATTTGAGCTCCACTTTCAAAACCCTTGCAACCAGAGACTACCTAGCACTAGTGGAGAACACCCAAAAAAATTTAAACCAAAATTCAAAAGTTTTTCTCTTTCGGTCATTCTATCAAACACCTTGTGGGCAAGATCAAAGTGGCCTAACTATTAATATTTTAGGCTTGATCTTGTCTAGCAAATTGGAGTGCTTTGATCACTCTTGTCTCCCTCAAGCCTAACCAGACCAACACCAACACCTCCTCTACCTCCTAGCTGCACTCAAGGCCATGCCGAGCCACCCCTCGCCGGCCGACAATGCACTCGCAGCAGCAGACCGCTTCCCCCTCTCTCGCCATGTCTACACACTCGCAAGTGGTCCTCCGCCACCGTCCAACCAGCCCCAGCCCAGAGACAGAGAGCAGAACGGCCAGGAACCGCGGAGCCCGGAGCTAGTCGACCATGCTGACACCGCCCGCAGAGCACGCCCTGTCCCCGCGTGCACATACCGCCCCTCGGCCGCAGCCCGCGCCTACCGCTCTACCATGACCTAGGGAACACCCTAGACATCCCCGCTGGCCGCCCAACGCACCTCAGCCACCGCTCGCTGTCGAACCCGCGGCCTCTGCCGCCCAGAGCGCGTGACGCTCCCGACCAGCACACAGCCCACCTTGCCGCGCCTTTAAGCCTCAACGCACCGCCAGGAGACAGGCCACCGCCCCCTACCTCGAGCCACGTCGCTAGCCCCATGTGCCGCCCTCGCTGGAGTCGCCTGCCCACGCCGCTTAGTCTCACCGTCGGGCTTATATAAGCTGGCCTCCCCAGCACCATTTCTCCAGACTCACTCACTTCCTACCTCTCATTGAACCTCACCCACCTCTCGCTGACGCCGCTCGAGCTCTGCCTCGCCGGAATTGGAGCCGGAGCTGCCGCAGCAGGAGGAGAAGGGCGCCTACGATTTAGGGCACCCCAAGCTCCGCCGCAACCGCGCCTCGCCTCGCCGTCGTCTTCCAGTTAATTTGCCCGCCTCACCATCGTCGCTGGAGCCCTGGTACGTCTCCGGTAGACCCCCACCGAGCCGCTAGGATAAACTCTCGCCGGCGACCTGTTCGTCGTCGACCACGACTCTCAACCGTAGATCCCACTTCTAATCCTACGGCCCACAGCGCGCGTACCGTTTCGCGTGTTAAGAACCACTGACAAGCGGGACCCCCCATCAGCTGAGCCCCACGTTGCGGAGCGCCACTGGGCCGGCCCATGTTCTTTCCCGCGCTAGCCCAACCGTTCAAATTTGTTTTTTTTCTTTTTAAGTTGAATCTAGTTTCTGTCCACTAGTTTAAAATTCAATTCTGAGAGTTTTACAAATCCAAATTGCATGAAACCAAATTTTCCTGAAAGGTCTTGAAATGATCTATCCAAGCCCGTTGGATTTAATTCAATTAGAGTTATATATCTCTCCTAGTAAAAATAACAAAACAGAAGTATTTGCAACTTGCAACATTTTTATAAAATCAACTAAGTTAGCTTTTGAGTTGATTCCAACTCTCAAAAATCACATTTCATCATACCTATTTAAATAAGTAATAATATTGAGGTTTACATGCAGTGACTTTGGACTAGTACCAAAATAATGGTATATATGCATTTCTAGTCACTTTAAATCATTAAATAATAAACTTAAACCAAAGTAATATTGATCCAACCTTTAATTCTTATTCCCATGTGTTAAGATATGTGGTGATGACACGTGTCAATATGATCCCATATTTTAAATGGAGAATATTAAATTTTAGTTAATTTTTTTAATAAGTAGAAATTACTTTTCTAGTTTAAAAAGAATGAAACTAGTGATTTAAACTTGTGATGCTTGTGATGATAATAGATCATCAAATGTGTGTTCTAGAATGCTACTTAGCCTAGTTAAGTATTGTTTGGTGATTGTGTGCTCTGTATGTCTTTATAGACGATAGTACCGACCAAGCTTTCGAGGAGGAGGAGTTCTACCAAGAAGAAGAAGAAGAAAACGGCAACCACTGCACCAACCAAGGCAAGCCACCATTAACAATGCAAGCTAACACTTGCAAGTTTAGTGCTTAGCAAGATATGATCAAACTAGATGGTTTAGCAAAGATGCCTTAGGCATGCTTTGATCACCCCCCCTTTTGACTATTAGTACCCCAAGTCTTATTTACATGTTTTACCTCCCTTAGTTTACACAGAGTTCTTTACTTGTTTTGAAGGTAGCATAAAAATTATAAAACTTGACCTATTTAGAAACCTTTAGATGTCATTCTATGGCATCAGATTGAACCCATCTTTTCCATCTTAGTGAACACTCTTAACTTAGTAGTTTAGAGTAGATCAAAAACTTGAGTCACCTTAGATGGGAACACTTGGTGAAACTGAATTATGCAAACCTTGGAATGATGAGTCATTCTATTGAGATGTTTTGACATGTGTTGAGAAACACAAATGGTTGATAATGATGAAAATGTTGAGGCATGAGCCTTAACCCTTTTATAAAACTGATGTTTGGATTCTGATGCGATAGCATTTCAAATTTACCGTACAACCACACTACCTGAATTGGGTAAGGCTTGGCTGGAAATTTATATGCATTAGTATTAGTTCCCTCGCGGGAGAGGTTTGAGCTGAGGCTACCTCTCATGATGTCCACCTATGGATGACAGATTGTCATGGTTGGGAGGCCATGCTCATAGGAGATGTGCTTATACTAGGGTGTGTAAAGGGAAGGTTATGTTTGATTATCTGCATACTAAGTATGATGATTCAGGGTTATCCCTGACAGGTGTATCGAACCTTGTGGTGAAAGTGTACCACCTCTGCAGAGTGTCAAACTATTCGAATAGCCGCGTCCGCGGTTATGGACAGTTGGAATGGCCATACTGTTTCGTTGTCAGATGTTTTCCAAATAACTTGAAATGAATGATGAATCTTGACTTGACCACAATAGGGTTGTGTTTATGATACTAGCTTCCCAACTTAAATGATTCTAGAAATTTATTTTATCTTTCTTTGCTTCAGAACTCAGCTTAGGTTTCAAACTTAACCTTATAGTTAAATTTTAGATTTAGCACTTTAACTTAGAATTATAATACTTGTTAGTGGTAGTTTGCAAGTACTTAAAGAGTACTCATGGCTTTTGTTCCTGGCTATTATCATGGCCAGACTATTAAGGAGACTATCAAGATGATGGCCAGCAGGACGGCTATGATAACTAGGACTATCTGCGTTCGTCAGCATTGCCTGTGCCCTTGAAGATGGACCCCACCGCTACGCTTATCTTTTATTTCTGTTGCTTGTTGTATTAAGACTGGATCATGAGATCCTTATTTGTGTAAGACCTTATGTATGGTTTGTAATGGATGATGTATTGTGATATCCAATCCGTTATGTCTCGCAAAAATGGTAATCCTGGGATTGCGAGGTAAGGCATAACGGGCATCTGGGATTAAAAATCCGGGTGTTGACAAGTTGGTATCAGAGCCATCCTGACCATAGGAGACCCTAGTTAGAATGGACGTTCAAACAAAAAATTAGTTTCAAAACCAAAGTAAGTATTTATGAAAAACTATCTCCTCTCTTACCCTTGTGAATTCTTTCTTTCTCAAATATTCATGTTCCTCAAAATTCTTACACTACTACTTAAAATTTGACACACTTGATCACTTCACTAACTTCCTCATCCTTAATTCTTGTAGATGGAGACTCAGTTCAGCAAGTTTTACCAGTTGGGAAACGGGGGTCAGCTGATCTTCGAGAGGGATCTGGACTCACTGTCAGAGTTACTGGGACGCCCGCACCCAGAGTTTCTTGGAGCTCAACTTCCAGGACCCCCAGGAGGAGACCTATAGTGGCTAGTCACCGCAGACCTTAGAGGAAGCATCGAAGCACCAACTTCTGGAAGAATTCAGTTCTCTGTGAGAGAGAACAACTGGCTAGATGGATTAGCCAGGGAAATGCATAAAGCTCTAGCACGTCTATGTGCCCTCAGCGTCAACAAGATCCAAGGAACTCGTTTTGCCCACTATGCAAGACGTGATTTCATGGGAATGCCAATGGAGATGCCAAGTCACCCAGAGTTGAGGCGTCAAGTGGAGAATCTTGACTTTTTGCTGCATGACAAACAGCAGGAACTAGACAATGCCAGACAGTTAGCCAACTAGAATCGTGCCATTGCCGACCAGAAGGCCCATACTTTCGCACTGCTCGTCCAGGACCGCTAGTCTCTTCGCCGCCAGCATGCCAAGAAGGATCGCACCATTGCCCGTCTTTGCAAGAAGGTGGCCGACCTCGAGAAGACCATCAAGGAATAGGAAGCTCAACTTGCCGCCAAGGAAGAAGAAGATGAGGGTGAAGACATCCAGGGAGACATGGATTCTTACCTCAGAAACGATAATGACTTTCTGGAGGAGGATGCAGTTGTTGGAGATATGCCCAAGAGGCAATAATAAAAGTGGTTATTATTATATCTTTGTGTTTATGATGAATGTTTACATCCCATGCTATAATTGTATTATTAGGAAACACTAATACATGTGTGTTTTGTAAACATAAAAGAGTCCCTAGTAAGCCTCTTGTTAAACTAGCTTGTTGATTAATATATGATCATGGTTTCCTGGTCATGGACATTGGATGTCATTAATAACAAGGTTGTATCATTAGGAGAATGATGTGATGGACACACACCCATAGTAAGCATAGCATAAAGATCAAGTCATTAAGTTCGTATTGCTATAAGCTTTTAAATGCATAGTGACCTAATCCTTCGACCATGAGGTTGTGTTAATCACCATCACCGGATGGGTACTTTGATGACATCAAACACCGCTTCGTAACTGGGTGGTCATAAAGGTGTCGTTGGGTATTCTGAAAGTATGTGTTGACGCGCATGGACCAAGATTGGGATTTGTCCATCCATATGATGGATAGATATGCTCTGGGCCCCCTCGGTGGAATGTCATATAGTTAGCTTGCAAGCATGTGACTGGGTCACAAGGGGTGACATATCACGGAACGAGTAAAGAGTACTTGTCAGTAACGTAGAACTAGGTATGGAGATACTGATGATCAAACCTCGGATAAGTAGAGTATCGCCAGACAAAGGGAATTGGTTTCGTATGTTAATGGTTCAATCGATCACGAAGTCATCGTTGAGTATGTGGGAGCCGTTATGGATCTCCAGATCCCGCTGATGGTTATTGATCAGAGAGGTGTCTCCGTCATGTCTACATATTCACGAACCGTAGGGTGACACACTTAAGGTCCGAAGTTGTTTTAAGTAGATATGGAATGTGCGTTGGAGACCGAATGTTGTTCGGAGTCTCGGATTGGATTCGAGACATCACGAGGAGCTCTGGAATTGTCCGGGGAGTAAGATTCATATAATGGGGATCTTTTTTTGAGTTAGGAAATGTTCCAGAGTGTTTGTATGGGGATTCCAGAAGGTTTCGGAATGTTCCGGAAGGTTCTAAAAGATATTTTGGAGTTTATTTGAAAACCAAGATAAGATAAGATAAGATAAGGGAAATTTAAAGAGGAGACTTGGGGGGGAGGACTCCTCCCCCCACCTCCTTGGTGCGCCGGCCCTAAGGGGCAGGCCTAGGGGTGGGAACCCTAGGCCGCACCCCTCCCTCTATATATAGAGGAGTGGAGGCGCCACCCCCCTTGATCCTCCACTCTTGCCCCAAGCCGCCTCTCTCCTCCTCCTTCCTTCTGCTCAGGATTAGGCGAAGCCATGCAGAATTCTCCACTCCACCACCACCACCATGCCGTCGTGCTGCTGGGATTCCGTGGAGAGATCTACTACCTCCGCTGCTCGCTGGAACGAGGAGAGGAAGGTCTACTTCGACTCCGCACGTGTGACCGACTGCGGAAGCGCTGCCGGAACGCGGCGCCGGAAGGATCATCCACTCGATCTTGAGATCGGCAAGTGATCGACTACATCAACCACGAGATCTAATCTCATAACTCTTTCGTGTCTACAAGGGTTAGTACAGATCTATCTCGTTGCACATGTCTAATAGATTAGATCTTGGCTTTTATCTAGATTAGATCTGGGTTTTGTTCGTTCTTGCGATAGAAATTTTTTGTTTTCCATGCTACGAACCCTTCAGTGGTATCAGAGCCGTGTCTATGCGTAGATCTGTTGCACGAGTAGAACACAATGGTGTTATGGGCGTTGGTGCTTGTGCCGTCTTTTGCTTTGTGTACTTTGCATCTTGCGGCATGGTGGGATGAAGCGGCTCGGGCTAACCTTACATGTCATCGCACATGAGACTTGCTCCACGCTTGACGTGTAACTTGCTTTGCACAAGTGGCTTTGCGGGTGTCTGTCTCTCCCACCATAGTATAGATCCAATTTACACTTTGCACTTGATAGCACTTGTATCAACGTTGTGGTTCAGTTTCGTAGGTAAGATCCGTTCTTGTTTGAAAGCCCCAAACCACGTAAAACATGCAAAAAAAATTAAAGGCGTCTAACTTGTTTTTGCAGGGGTTTTGTGATGTGATATGGCCATCATGTGATTGTGATTATATTTGATGTATGCAATGATCCTTGTTGTAATATGGCAACCGGCAGGAGCCTAATGGTTGTCTTTAATTCTGTTAAGACCTGCGTGTCTATTCATCTTGTAATAGCTTTATTCCAAGTAGTTTTAATAGTTGCTAGTGATGATGGACAACCATGAAGCGGCGCCACTGACCTTGACGCAATGCTGGTGATGATGGAGATCATGTCCGTGCTTTGGAGATGGAGATCAAAGGCGTAAGAAGAAACGGCCATATCATATCACACGAATTATGAATTGCTTGTGATGTTAATCCTTTATGCATCTTGTATTGCTTAGATCGCGACGGTAGCATTATAAGATGATCCCTCTCACTAACTATCAAGTAATAAAGTGTTCACCCTTAGTTGGCACCGTTGCTAAGACTCGTCGTTTCGAAGCATCTCGTGATGATCGGATGTGATAGATTCTACGTGTGCATACAATGGGTGCAAGCCAGATTTGCACATGCGGAAACTAAGGTTATCTTGACGAGCCTAGCATGTACAGACATGGTCTCAGAACACGGAATACCGAAAGGTAGAGCATGAGCCATATAAATGATATGATGAACATGAAGAGTGTTCGCCGATGAAACTACATCTTCTCTCGTGAAGATCGGACTTGGTGTAGTGGACTTGGTTCGTGTAATCACTAAGACAATGTGAGGGATGTTGTTTTGAGTGGGAGTTCACCTAGTTAACTTAATTATTAAATTTGAACTCAATTCATCATAAACTTAGTCTAAACTACTTGCAAATTTGTTGTAGATTATGGCGACCCCTTCCATCAATTTCAATGCATTCCTAGAGAAAGAAAAGCTTAAGAACAATGGAAGCAATTTCACGGACTGGTTCTGTGGACTGAAGATCGTCCTCAGGGCTGGTCAGTTGACCTATGTGCTCGAAGCACCGCTGGGTGACCCACCTGCAGATGATGCCACCGATGACGTAAAGAATGTTTACGCCACTCGGAAAAATCATTACTCCACAGTTCAGTGTGCCATCCTGTAAGGTTTAGAAACGGAGCTCCAAAAGCGTTTTGAGCACCATGATCCGTTCGAGATCATTAAGGATCTCAGGCTAATTTTTGAGACTCGCGCGGCCATGGAGAGCTATGAGGCCTCCGAAAAGTTCTTTAACTGTAAGATGGAAGAGGGAAGCTCCGTTAGCGAGCACGTGCTCACCATGTCTGGGTACACAAACAAACTCCAAGAGTTGGGGATTTCGATTCCTAATGAGTTAGGGATTCACCGTCTCCTCCAATCACTGCCACCAAGTTACAAGAACTTTGTGATGAACTACAATATGCACTGCATGAACAAGACGTTGCCTGAACTATCGTCCATGCTAAAAATTGCTGAAGTGGAGATCAAGAAGGAGCACCAAGTGTTGATGGTCAATAAGACCACCAATTTCAAGAGACAGGGCAAGCCTAAGAACAAGGGAAACTTCAAGAAGGACGGCAACAAAACTGCCGCACCTGCTAAGAAGCCCAAGGCTGGTCCTAAGCCTGAAACTGAGTGCTTCTACTGCAAGGGTGCTGGTCACTAGAAGCGTAACTACCCCAAGTACCTGGCGGATCTGAAGAACGGCAACATCAAGAAGAAAGGTATATTTGATATATATGTTATTGATGTGTATCTTACTAGTAATCGTAGTAGTGCCTGGGTATTTGATACTGGTTCGGTTGCTCATATTTGTAACTCAAAACAGGAGCTGCGGAATAAACGAAGACTGGCAAGAGACGAGGTGACGATGCGCGTTGGAAATGGCTCCAAGGTTGATGTGATCGCCGTCGGCACGCTCCCTCTACATCTACCTTCGGGATTAGTTTTAAATTTGAATAATTGTTATTTGGTGCCTGCGTTAAGCATGAACATTATATCTGGATCTTGTTTATTGCGAGACGGTTACTCTTTTAAGTCTAAGAATAAAGGTTGTTCGATTTATATGAGTAATATCTTTTCTGGTAATGCACCTGAGATGAATGGTTTATTCTTGTTGAATCTCGATAGTAGTGATACACATGTTCACAACATAGATGCTAAACGAATAAAATTGAATGATAATTCTACATACATGTGGCACTGTCATCTTGGTCACATTGGAGTGAAGCGTATGAAGAAACTCCATTCTGATGGACTTCTTGAATCACTTGATTTTGAATCACTTGAAAGATGCGAAGCATGTCTAATGGGAAAAATGACTAAGACTCCATTCTCTAGTACAATGGAGCGAGCTACAGACTTATTGGAAATAATACATACAGATGTGTGCGGTCCAATGAGTGTAGCATCGCGTGGTGGATATCGTTATGTTCTCACTTTCACGGATGACTTAAGTAGATATGGGTATGTCTACTTTATGAAACATAAGTCCGAAACTTTCGAGAAGTTTAAGGAATTTCAAAGTGAAGTGGAAAATCATCGTAACAAGAAGATTAAGTTTCTGCGTTCTGACCGCGGAGGTGAATATCTGAGTTATGAGTTTGGCATGCAGTTAAAGAAATGTGGAATACTTTCGCAGTTGACACCGCCGGGAACACCACAGCGTAATGGTGTGTCCGAACGTCGTCATCGAACTCTCTTAGATATGGTCCGATCTATGATGTCTCTTACAGATTTACCGCTATCATTTTGGGGCTATGCATTAGAGACAACCGCATTCACTTTAAATAGGGCACCATCCAAATCCGTTGAAACGACACCGTACGAATTGTGGTTTGGTAAGAAACCTAAGTTGTCGTTCCTTAAAGTTTGGGGTTGCGAAGCATATGTAAGGAAGTTACAACCTGAAAAGCTTGAACCCAAAGCGGAGAAATGCGTCTTCATAGGATACCCTAAAGAAACAATTGGGTATACCTTCTATCATAGATCCGAAGGCAAAGTTTTTGTTGCCAAGAATGGATCCTTTCTTGAGAAGGAGTTTCTCTCGAAGGAAGTGACTGGAAGGAAAGTAGAAATTGATGAGGTTATTGAACCTTCTCTCGGATTTGAGAGTAGCGCAACACCGGAAGATATTTTTGTGCCGCCTGCACCAATTGGAGAGGAAGCTAATGATGGTGATCATGAAACTTCGAACGAAGTTACTACTGAACCTCGCAGGTCAACGAGGGTTCGTACCACTCCTGATTGGTATGACTCCGCCTTGAACGTCATGTTGGTGGACAACGCTGATGACCCTGCGACGTATGAAGAAGCTATGGTGAGCCCAGATTCCGACAAATGGCTAGAAGCCATGAAATCCGAAATGGGATCCATGTACGAAAACCAAGTGTGGACTTTGATTGACTTACCGGATGGCCGTAAGGCTGTCGAGAACAAATGGATTTTCAAGAGAAAAACAGATGCTGATGGTAATGTTACCGTCTATAAAGCTCGACTTGTCGCGAAAGGGTTCCGACAAATTCAAGGAGTTGACTATGATGAGACATTCTCACCAGTAGCAAAGCTAAAGTCTGTGAGGATTTTGTTAGCAATTGCTGCACATTTCGATTATGAGATTTGGCAGATGGATGTCAAAACAGCGTTCCTTAATGGTGACATTGAGGAAGAGTTGTATATGGTACAACCCAAGGGTTTTGTCGATCCTAAAGATGCTGACAAGGTATGCAAACTTCAGCGCTCCATTTATGGACTGAAGCAAGCATCCCGGAGTTGGAATCAACGTTTTGATAAAGTAATCAAAAAATTTGGGTTTATACAAACTTATGGAGAAGCTTGTATTTACAAGAAAGTGAGTGGGAGCTCTATAGCATTCCTAGTACTATATGTAGATGACATATTGTTGATTGGGAATGATACAGAACTTCTTAATAGCGTCAAAACCTATTTGAATAATAGTTTTTCAATGAAGGATCTTGGCGAAGCGGCATATATTCTAGGCATCAAGATTTATAGAGATAGATCAAGACGCCTAATAGCGCTTTCACAAAGTACATACTTAGACAAAGTTCTAAAGAAGTTTAGAATGGAAGAGAGCAAGAAAGGGTTCGTGCCCATGTTGTCAGGTAAGACCTTGAGTAAGACTCAAAGTCCAGCTACGACAGAAGATAGAGAGAAGATGAATAATATTCCCTATGCCTCGGCCATAGGTTCTATCATGTATGCCATGCTATGTACAAGACCGGATATAGCACATGCTGTTAGTTTGACTAGCAGAAATCAAAGTGATCCTGGAATGGAGCACTGGACAGCGGTCAAGAATATCCTAAAGTACCTGAATAGGACTAAGGATATGGTTCTTTCTGATGGAGGTGATGAACAGCTTGTTGTAAACGGTTACACCGATGCTAGTTGGAACACCGATCCGGATGACTCGAAGTCACAGTCGGGATACGTATTTATTTTGAATGGTGCTGCAGTGAGCTGGAGGAGTGCAAAGCAAAGCGTTGTGGCGAAATCTTCAACTGAATCGGAATACATAGCTGCTTCGGAGGCTGCACAAGAAGCCATATGGATGAAGGAATTCATTACTGAACTTGGCGTGGTTCCCAGTGCGTTGGACCCGATGGCCATCTACTGTGACAACACAGGTGCCATAGCTAATGCATAGGAGCCAAGGTCACATAGCAAGCTGAAGCATATCAAGCTACGTTTCCACGCTATTTGCGAGTATGTCCGAGATGGTGACATAAAGATTTGCAAAGTACACACTGATCTGAATGTGGCAGATCCGTTGACTAAACCTCTCCCTAGGGCAAAGCATGACCAACACCAGAACGCCATGGGTGTTAGGTATATTACCAGGTAATCTAGATTATTGACTCTAGTGCAAGTGGGAGACTGTTGGAGATATGCCCAAGAGGAAATAATAAAAGTGGTTATTATTATATCTTTGTGTTTATGATGAATGTTTACATCCCATGCTATAATTGTATTATTAGGAAACACTAATACATGTGTGTTTTGTAAACATAAAAGAGTCCCTAGTAAGCCTCTTGTTAAACTAGCTTGTTGATTAATAGATGATCATGGTTTCCTGGTCATGGACATTGGATGTCATTAATAACAAGGTTGTATCATTAGGAGAATGATGTGATGGACACACACCCATAGTAAGCGTAGCATAAAGATCAAGTCATTAAGTTCGTATTGCTATAAGCTTTTAAATGCATAGTGACCTAATCCTTCGACCATGAGGTTGTGTTAATCACCATCACCGGATGGGTACTTTGAAGACATCAAACACCGCTTCATAACTGGGTGGTCATAAAAGTGTCGTTGGGTATTCTGAAAGTATGTGTTGAAGCGCATGGACCAAGATTGGGGTTTGTCCATCCATATGATGGATAGATATGGTCTGGGCCCCCTCAGTGGAATGTCATCTAGTTAGCTTGCAAGCATGTGACTGGGTCACAAGGGGTGACATATCACGGAACGAGTAAAGAGTACTTGTCAGTAACGAGGTAGAACTAGGTATGGAGATACTGATGATCAAACCTCGGATAAGTAGAGTATCGCGAGACAAAGGGAATTGGTTTCGTACGTTAATGGTTCAATCGATCACGAAGTCATCGTTGAGTATGTGGGAGCCGTTATGGATCTCCAGATCCCGCTGATGGTTATTGATCGGAGAGGTGTCTCCGTCATGTCTACATATTCACGAACCGTAGGGTGACACACTTAAGGTTCGAAGTTGTTTTAAGTAGATACGGAATGTGCGTTGGAGACCGAATGTTGTTCGTAGTCTCGGATTGGATTCGAGACATCACGAGGAGCTCCGGAATTGTCCGGGGAGTAAGATTCATATAATGGGGATCTTTTTTTGAGTTAGGAAACGTTCCGGAGTGTTTGTATGGGGATTCTAGAAGGTTTCGGAATGTTCTGGAAGGTTCTAGAAGATATTTTGGAGTTTATTTGAAAACCAAGATAAGATAAGATAAGATAAGGGAAATTTAAAGAGGAGACTTGGGGGGGAGGACTCCTCCCCCCACCTCCTTGGTGCGCCGGCCCTAAGGGGTGGGCCTAGGGGTGGGAACCCTAGGCTGCACCCCTCCCTCTATATATAGAGGGGTGGAGGCGCCACCCCCCTTGATCCTCCACTCTTGCCCCAAGCCGCCTCTCTCCTCCTCCTTCCTTCTGCTCAGGCTTAGGCGAAGCCCTGCAGAATTCTCCACTCCACCACCACCACCACGCCGTCGTGCTGTTGGGATTCCGTGGAGAGATCTACTACCTCCGCTGCTCGCTAGAACAAGGAGAGGAAGGTCTACTTCGACTCCGCACGTGTGACCGACTGCGGAAGCGCTGCCGGAACGCGGCGCCGGAAGGATCGTCCACTCGATCTTGAGATCGGCAAGTGATCGACTACATCAACCACGAAATCTAATCTCGTAACGCTTTCGTGTCTACAAGGGTTAGTACAGATCTATCTCGTTGCACATGTCTAATAGATTAGATCTTGGCTTTTATCTAGATTAGATCTGGGTTTTGTTCGTTCTTGCGGTAGAATTTTTTTGTTTTCCATGCTACGAACCCTTCAGCAGTGGACTTCTAGACTGACGATGAGGACTCCGACTTCATCGACGATGAGTAGATGCACCAGGGCACTGTCGTAGCATGAGATGTATCGATCTCACTGTATCATAGCTTGCAGAATGGTTCTTCAAACCATCTATTTTCCCTTTGATTGTTGTGGTGTGTGTTGTATCGTGTGCTTGCTTGCATGAATGAAAATGGAGTTAGTTGAAAAACTTGAGTCTAACTCAAAGTTTTAGCTTTGAAAACCCAAAACCATGAACCTTAGAATTTTCCTCTTACCCTATATCTATCTCAATCTTTAGAGGACTCGTGGAAACCAAGGAGGGAGCAGCTCGTCACAAGACCCAATGCTGCAGATCTTGCAGAATCTCATCGCCGACAGTGAAGCAAGAAGGGCAGAACGCCAAGCCAACATGGCAACACTTCAACAGATTGCCCAGATGGCTCTCAACAACCAAGGGCATGGAAATCAGGATCACCAGGGATCCAAACTCAAAAACTTTCAGAATACCAATCCCGCGATATTTAGCACTTCTGAAAACCCATTAGATGCGGATGACTGGTTACAAACCATGGAAAACAACCTCGAATTTGCAGGAGTTGATGAAAATGAGAAAGTTCTCTTTGCCACCCACTATCTGGCAGGAGATGCAAGAGCTTGGTGGAATAGCTTCTGCAATATGAACCATGGTCAAGTTATGACATGGGAAGCATTCAAAGTCAAGTTCGGCCGCACCCACGTGCCGTAGGGACTAGTCAACAGAATGAGAGATGAGTTTCGCGAATTGAAGCAAGGAAGAATGATGGTGGTGGAGTACCGTGACAGATTCCTGTCACTTGCCAGATATGCACCTGATGAGATCAACACGGAGGCCAAGAAGAAGGAGAGATTCTTGAATGGACTGCATGATTAGATGCAGACTATCCTCGTCAACATCCGTTTTCAGGATCTCGAAGAGCTAGTCGACTCTGCCATTCAGATGGAAGGGGAGATTAATCAGGCAAACAACAACCGCAAGTGTCGTAGGATGCAGCAGTCTGGATCCAACAGTCACCAGAAGTACCGTCCCAACCCTTCACCAGGATATGCACCAAGGAACAACCAACCCCCAACGTCTCGCCCAAGCTACCCCAACCGTAGCGAAGGCAATGTGAAGTCCGGAGGAAACAATCACAACTCCGGTAATGCCAACAATTTCAACCGTGCACCTCCCAAGAACCACAACAGCAACAACAACAACACTGCACCCAGAACTGGCAGCAATGTTGTGCCTGTCGCAGTCAAGGACAAGTCCCATATCACTTGTTTTGAGTGTGGAGTGAAGGGTCACTATTTCAATGAGTGTCCCAAGAAGACTGCAGCCAATGCCAATGTGAATGCCCCAGCTCAGCAGTAGCGTCATGTTCAACCAGGAAGAAGATTTGCCCCAGGGAACCCTCACAACTGCAATGGCCGTCTCTTCCACATGAACGCAGAAGAAGCCCAGGAAGCGCCAGATGTAGTGTTGGGTATGTTTTCTGTCAACTCAGTTTTAGCAAGAGTATTGTTTGATTCTGGAGCATCGCATTCATTTGTCACCGAAGAATTTGCATGCACTAGTAAGATTTGCCCAACCAACCTGAAGCATGTCATGATAGTTCAAATCCCCGGTTCAACAACCAAAGCTAGAAAAATTTGCAAAGTTGTACCTATCAGAATACATGGGATAGATTTTTATGCCAACCTAATTGTACTTAGAACCAAAGGTTTGGAAGTAGTACTAGGTATGGACTGGATGTCAAGGCATAAAGGACTGATAGACTGTGCTAAGAAAGCCATCACCATGACCAGTAGTTCTGGAGTAACAGTAGAGCATATCTCTGAAACCTTACCCTGTCAATTTAAGTGCAACAAGAGTGTAGCCTTGCCTACCATTGACCAAGTCCGAGTAGTCTGTGAATACCCCGACGTATTCCTAGATGAATTGCCAGGTATGCCCCCAGATAGGGATATTGAGTTCATTATCGAACCAATCCCCGGAACCGGACCTATAGCCCAGAGACCCTATAGCATGAACCCCTCAAAGTTAGTGGAACTGAAGAAGCAGTTGGATGCCATGTTAGAGAAAGTCTTGATTCAACCAAGCGCATCGCCATGGAGATCACCAGTGTTATTCGTCGACAAGAAAGATGGAGGCAACCGTCTGTGCACAGATTACAGAAAGTTGAATGATGTCACTATCAAGAACAAGTACCCCTTGCCAAAGATAGAGGATCTATTTGATCAGTTAACCGGAGCTCAGGTATTCTCAAAGATTGATCTTAGGACTGGTTGTCATCAACTTAAGATTCGTGCAACGGATATTCCAAAGACTGCCTTTACTACTCGCTATGGTTTATACGAGTATACGGTTATGTCTTTTTGATTAACCTATGCCCCTGCTTATTTCATGAATCTCATGAATAAGATCTTTATGATATCCCTAGATAAGTTTGTAGTTGTGTTTGTCGACGACATCCTTATCTACTCCAAGTCAGAAGAAGAGCATGAGCAACATCTGAGAGTTACCCTAGAAACCCTGAGAGAGCATCAATTATATGCCTAGTTCAGCAAGTGTGAGTTTTGGCTGAAGGGAGTAGGATTCCTAGGACATATTGTGTCTTCCAGAGGAGTCTCTGTTGATCCCGCCAAGATCAAATATGTCGAAGAATGGGAAGCCCCAACCACTCAAACCCAAGTCCATGCATTTCTCGGATTAGCGAGATATTACCGCAAGTTCGTAGAAGGATTCTCAAGCATCGCCCGACCCATGACCCAATTGTTGAAGAAGGGCAAGAAGTTTGAATGGACAGACAAATGTGAAGCTAGTTTCCAGGAGCTGAAGAGGAGATTGATATCAGCCCCAATATTGGTCATGCCAGACATCAAGAAGCCATTTGATGTGTATTGTGACGCGTCCAAGATTGGTATAGGATGTGTATTCATGCAAGCAGGCAAAGTTATCGCGTATCTGTCGCGACAACTGAAGAAGCATGAGCAGAACTATCCGACCCATGATCTTGAGCTAGCAGCCGTGGTTCTAGCATTGAAGACATGGCGTCATTATCTGATGGGTAATCGTTGTGAGATTTACTCAGATCACAAGAGCTTAAAATATATCTTCATTCAGAAGGAGCTGAATATGAGACAAAGGAGATGGATAGAGTTAATCAAGGACTATCACCTTGACATTCACTATCACCCTAGCAAAGCCAATGTGGTAGCGGATGCTCTTAGCAGATTGCCGTGTAGGCTAAACACCATGATCAAGGAGAAGCAGCCAAGTTTGTATCAAGAGTTGGAGCAGTGCACGACTGAATTAGTTAGCAAAGGATTCCTAGATAGCATTGAACTTTAACCCACTTTGATTTGCCAAATCAAGGAAGCCCAGAAGGGGAATGAAAGTATCGACGGAATCAAACGTCATATTGGTACAAGAAAAGTACCTGGATTCACTGAAGACGAAGAAGGTGTACTGTGGTACAAAGGACGTATCTGTGTGCCAGCGGATTCGGAGCTGAAGGAAGTTATCATGAAGGAAGCTCATGATACTCTTTATTCTATCCACCCCGGAGGAACAAATATGTATCAGGATTTGAAAGAGCAATTTTGGTGGCACAAGATGAAGAGAGAAATCTGAAGCTACATCGCCAAATATGACATCTGTCAAAGAGTCAAGGCAGAGCATCAGAGACCTGCAGGACTGTTGCAACCATTGCAGATTCCGGAATGGAAATGGGATTCTGTCTGAATGGACTTTATCACCGGTTTACCTACTTCTAGTAGGGGAAATGACTCAATCCGGCTCATAGTTGATAGACTGTCCAAGGTAGCCCACTTTATACTTGTCAAGACAACTTACCAGAGTGTAAAGTTAGTAGAGCTATACATTGCTAGGATTTTTAGTCTGCATGGAACCCCCAAGACCATCGTATCAGATCGAGGAACCCAGTTTACCTCAAGATTTTGGCAGAAAGTCCAAGAAGGATTAGGAACCAAGTTGAACTTCAGCACAGCGTATCATCCGCAAACTGATGGACAGACTGAGAGAGTCAACCAGATCCTAGAGGATATGCTTAGAGCTTGTGTGTTGGAATACGAATCAAAATGGGAAGACTGCCTGCCTTTCGCAGAATTCTCATATAACAACAGTTATCAAGCTAGTTTGCAGATGGCACCATTTGAATTCCTATACGGAAGAAAGTGCCGTACCCCTTTGAATTGGTCGCAAGTAGGAGAGAGTCAGATCTTTGGACCCGACATTCTCCGAGAAGCGGAAGAGAAAGTTCACAAGGTCCGTGAGCACCTCAAGACCGCCCAATCCAGACAGAAGAGTTATGCTGACAAGAGAAGGAGAGACCTGACTTTCAATGTCGGAGATTTTGTATATCTCAAGGTTTCACCATTGAAGGGAACTCAACACTTTAGTCTGAAAGGAAAGTTAGCCCCCAGATATATCGGGCCCTTCAAGATTCTGAACCGTCGAGGAGAAGTATCGTATCAACTGGAACTGCCTGAAGAGATGTCAGCCATCCACAACATGTTCCATATCTCGTTACTTCGCAAATGTCTGGAAGTGCCCGAGAAGACTGAAGTTTTCAAGAACATCGATCACAGAGCTGTGGAAATCAACAATGACTTGACCTATAGAGAAGTACCCATCCGTATCTTAGCAGAAGCCTACAGAACCACCAGGACTAGGAGTATCAAGTTTCTCAAGATTCAGTGGAGCAACCATACCGAGGAGGAAGCCACTTGGGAGCGAGAAGATTACACCAGGATAGAGTTCCCAGATCTCTTTAGTTCCTAGTTTTCTTGTAAATCTCGGGACGAGATTTTGTTTAAGGGGGGGAGGTTTGTAACATCCCAAAACTTCAATCCAAGCTTATCAAGATCTAAATCATCAAGATTGGGGTTAACAAAAACTTTTTCAATAAAAAAAATGAAAGCATTCATGTGTATGTGCATTTAAAATAGGAATTGATTTGAATTGCCACGATTCTGTGCTTCTTTGGTTGTAAAATGATCCTTAGGTGATTTAAACATCAACTACATCATTCATAAACTTTTCCTAAAGAAAATTAAATCAAAAACAATTAAAAGGAGGAATGGTCATTTTGGCCATTTTAATCCACTACACTACTTTGAGTGTTCCTAGCACTCATTTCTTAACAGAAACAATTCATGATCTTTGCACCTCTTGCTAGTACACATAATGAGGTATCAAGGCCCACCTTTTGATCTGCTAAAAACATTCTTTTACTTATTTTAATTGGCATGTGAAAATTGAATCCAATGCATATGCATAGATCACCCCTATTTCAAAAACCATCTATTTGAGCTCCACTTTCAAAACCCTTGCAACCAGAGACTACCTAGCACTAGTGGAGAACACCCAAAAAATTTGAAACCAAAATTCAAAAGTTTTTCTCTTTCGGCCATTCTATCAAACACCTTGTGGGCAAGATCAAAGTGGCCTAACTATTACTGTTTTAGGCTTGATCTTGTCTAGCAAATTGGAGTGCTTAGATCACTCTTGTCTCCCTCAAGCCTAACCAGACCAACACCAACACCTCCTCTACCTCCTAGCTGCACTGCAAGGCCATGCCGAGCCACCCCTCGCCGGCCGACCATGCACTCACAGCAGCAGACCGCTTCCCCGTCTCTCGCCATGTCTACACGCTCGCCAGTGGTCCACCGCCACCGTCCAATCACTCCCCACCTCTCACCGAACCTCACCGAACCTCACCCACCTCTCGCCGACGCTGCTCCAGCTATGCCTCGCCGGAATTGGAGTCGGAGCCGCCGCAGCAGGAGGAGAAGGGCGCCTGCGATTTAGGGCACCCCAAGCTCCGCCGCAACCGCGCCTCGCCTCGCTGTCATGTTCCAGTTCATTTGCCCGCCTCACCGTCGTCGTTGGAGCCCTGGTACGTCTCCGGTAGACCCCCACCGAGCCGCTAGGGCAAACTCTCGCCGGCGACCTGTTCGTCGTCGACGACGACTCTCAACCGTAGATCCCACTTCTAATCCTACGGCCCACAACGCGCGTACCGTTTCGCGTGTTAAGAACCACTGACAAGCGGGACCCCCTGTCAGCTGAGCCCCACGCCGCGGAGCGCCACTGGGCCGGCCCATGTTCTTTCCCGCGCTAGCCCAACCGTTCAAATTTGGTTTTTTTTCTTTTTAAGTTGAATCTAGTTTCTGTCCACTAGTTTAAAATTCAATTCTGAGAGTTTCACAAATCCAAATTGCATGAAACCAATTTTGCCTGAAAGGTATTGAAATGATCTATCCAAACCCGTTGGATTTAATTCAATTAGAGTTATATATCTCTCCTAGTAAAAATAACAAAACAGAAGTATTTGCAACTTGCAACATTTTTATAAAATCAACTAAGTTAGCTTTTGAGTTGATTCTAACTCTCAAAATTCACATTTAATCATATCTATCTAAATATGTAATAATATTAAGGTTTACATGCAGTGAATTTGGACTAGTACCAAAATAATGCCATATAGGCATTTCTAGTCACTTTAAATCATTAAATAATAAACTTAAACCAAAGTAATATTGATCCAACCTTTAATTCTTATTCCCATGTGTTAAGATATGTGGTGATGACACGTGTCAATATGATCCCATATTTTAAATGGAGAATATTAAATTTTAGTTAATTTTTTTAATAAGTAGAAATTACTTTTCTAGTTTAAAAAGAATGAAACTAGTGATTTAAACTTGTGATGCTTGTGATGATAATAGATCATCAAATGTGTGTCCTAAAATGCTACTTAGCCTAGTTAAGTATTGTTTGGTGATTGTGTGCTCTGTATGTCTTTATAGACGATAGTACCGACCAAGCTTTCGAGGAGGAGGAGTTCTACCAAGAAGAAGAAGAAGAAAACTTCAACCACTGCACCAACCAAGGCAAGCCACCATTAACAATGCAAGATAACACTTGCAATTTTAGTGCTTAGCAAGCTAGGATCAAACTAGATGGTTTAGCAAAGATGCCTTAGGCATGCTTTGATCACCCCCACTTTTGACTATTAGTACCCCAAGTCTTATTTACAGGTTTTACCTCCCTTAGTTTACACAGAATTCTTTACTTGTTTTGAAGGTAGCATAAAAAGTATAAAACTTTACCTATTTAGAAACCTTTAGATGTCATTCTATGGCATGAGATTGAACCCATCTTTTCCATCTTAGTGAACACTCTTAACTTAGTAGTTTAGAGTAGATCAAAAACTTGAGTCACCTTAGATGGGAACACTTGGTGAAAATGAATTATGAAAACCTTGGAATGATGAGTCATTCTATTGAGATGTTTTGACATGTGTTGAGAAACACAAATGGTTGATGATGATGAAAATGTTGAGGCATGAGCCTTAACCCTTTTATAAAACTGATGGTTGGATTCGGATGCGACACCATTCCAAATTTACCGTACAACCACACTACCTAAATTGGGTAAGGCTTAGCTGGAAATTTATATGCATTAGTATTAGTTCCCTCGTGGGAGAGGTTTGAGCTGAGGCTACCTCTCATGATGTCCACCTATGCAGTGCCCAAGATGACAGATGGTCATGGTTGGGAGGCCATGCTCATAGGAGAGGTTCTTATACTAGGGTGTGTAAAGGGAAGGTTATGTTTGATTATCTGCATACTAAGTATGATGATTCAGGGTTATCCCTGACAGATGTATCGAATCTTATGGTGAAAGTGTACCACCTCTACAGAGTGTCAAACTATTCGAATAGCCGCGTCCGCGGTTATGGACAGTTGGAATGGCCATACTGTTTCGTTGTCAGATGTTTTCCAAATAACTTGAAATGAATGATGAATCTTGACTTGACCACAACAGGGTTGTGATTATGATACTAGCTTCCCAAGTTAAGTGATTCTAGAACTTTATTTTATCTTTCTTTGCTTCAGAACTCAGCTTAGGTTTCAAACTTAACCTTATAGTTAAATTTTAGATTTAGCACTTTAAATTAGAATTATAATACTTGTTAGTGGTAGTTTGCAAGTACTTAAAGAGTACTCATGGCTTTTGTCCCTGGCTATTATCATGGCCAGACTATGAAGGAGACTATCAAGATGATGGCCAGTGGGACGGCTATGATAACTAGGACTATCTGCCTTCGTCAGCATTGCATGTGCCCTTGAAGATGGACCCCACCGCTACGCTTATCTTTTATTTCCGCTGCTTGTTGTATTAAGACTAGATCATGAGATCCTTATTTGTGTAAGACCTTATGTATGGTTTGTAATGGATGATGTACTGTGATATCCAATCCGTTATGTCTGGCAAAAATGGTAATCCTGGGATTGCGAGGTATGGCATAACGGGCATCTGGGATTAAAAATCCGGGTGTTGACAACCTCGCTCTTATGAGACCTACCATTAGATCGGCCATTCACAATACTTCTTATCTTTATCTTGTCTCTTATCTCTTACAATACCATATATACCACCACTACATAGTGTAGGAATTAACTTATTTTGAACATTGACCGTTGGATCTCAAGACTGGCAAATCCAAACATTGCTAACTGTTGGATCATCTGTTCCATTCTTAGCATCTATAAAGATTCTATTGATAGTCTTTTGCATGATGAATACTAGTATGCGCAAACCTCAAAACACACAGTACTTGGTTACTCAGTTTCATGGTCCTTGTGATAAATGCATGGACTTGGATGCAATTTTCATATTTTTTGAGGTCCTTGATGTAAATTGTAATTCTACCCACCGTGTTAACTCTCAAGCACCTCGCTCTTACGAGACCTACCATTAGATCAGCCATTCGCAGTACTTCTTATCTTATGTTTTATCTTGTCTCATATCTCTTACAATACCATACCACTACATAGTGTAGGGGTTAACTTTGAACATATTAACCGTAGGATCAAGACTGGCAAATCCAAACATTGCTAACCGTTGGATTGCTTCGACGATTCAGATCTGGTGGTGCGGCAGGTATCCGGAGAGTGGGACTCCCGCGACGCAAAAATGGCTCTCTACCAGTTCCACATCCAGAAGCTCAACGCCTGCTTCGACAGATGTGAATTCCATCACGTCCCTCGCGTTAACAACGAGGCAGCTGACTCGCTCGCGTGAATCAGATCCACCAGGCAGTCAATCCCACCTGGGGTCTCCTTGGAGCACCTGTGCAAGCCCTCCATCACCCCGTCTCCCGAGTCAGACTCCATCATCTGGGCAGAGAGTGCTCCGGTTGACGGTTTGGCAGATGCGGAGCCGGCAGAGCCCACAAAGAAGAAGGCCCGCACCAGCTCCGCCAAATCCGTACCCTCCGGCTCGCAAGACCCAGGTGTTGCCGATTCAACAAGTTGCTCGTGGGCTGCCATCCCGGATACTCCATCTGGACGACCCCCCGACGACCCTCAACCTGAGAGCGGGAGCATCCTCACTATCCGGGAGATACCATCCTGGGCGCAACCCTTCATGGACTTCATCGCCGACAGGGAGCTTCCAGATGATGAGTTGGAAGCCAGGCAAATCCGGCACCGTGCGCACACGTACACCATCATCAACAAGGGGTTGTACAAGCGCAGCGTATCCGGCATATTCCAAAGGTGTGTCGACGTGGACACAAGCTACCGGCTGCTCAAGGACATTCACCAGGGCGAGTGCGGGCATCACGCCTCATCAAGGGCGATAGTCGCCAAGGCATTTCGCCACGGCTTCTATTGGCCTACCGCCCTCGAGGACGCCGAACAGCTAGTTTGCGCATGCAACGGATGCCAATGCTTTGGGCAGCTCAGGCACATGCCGGCTTCGGTGCTCAAGACCGTACCGATCACCTGACCTTTCGCTGTTTGGGGCCTCGACATGGTCGGTCCCTTCAAGCAGGCGCGCGCGGGCAAGACCCATCTGCTGGTGGCGGTGGACAAGTTTACAAAGTGGATCAAGGCCAAACCTATCCGGAAGCTGGACGGGGCGACGGTGGTCACCTTCTTCACCGACATAATCAACCGGTTCGGCTACCCCAACAGCATCATCACGGACAACGGCGCGAACTTCGCCAAGGGGGCCTTGGCCCGGTTCTGCAGCAACAAGGGCATCTAGCTGGACCTTGCTTCCGTCACGCACCCGCAATCCAATGGGAAAGTCGAAAGGGCAAACGGCCTAGTGCTAGCCGGCATTAAACCATGCCTTATCGAGCCCTTGGAGCGATCGCCCGGATGCTGGATCGAAGAACTTCTGGATATTGTGTGGAGCCTTCGCACCACGCCGAATAGGTCAACCGGCTACACCCCGTTCTTCCTCGTCTACGGCTCGGAAGCTGTCCTCTCCGCGGACATCGAGTTCTACTCTTCACGCAAGCTCCTCTACGATGAAAAAGGCCAATCAAGAGGCATGGGAGGATGGCGTGGACCTGCTCGAGGAGGCCCGCGAGCTGACGTTGTCCAGGTCGGCCTTGTACTAGCAACGCCTATGCCACTACCATTCTAGCCGGAACCGCCCTATCGCATTTCGCGAGGGCGACCTGGTCCTCCGGATGGTACAAGACACAAAGGGCATGCACAAGCTAGTGCCACCATGGGAGGGTCCCTTCATCATCAGTCGGGCATTGCCCAATGACTCCTACTACCTCATCAACGCGCAGCAGCCACACAAGAACAAGATGGACAAATCAGACGAGGAGACAGAGCGCCCCTAGAACGCGGCCCTGCTCCGTTCGTTTTACACCTAGTCACCAGACAACGTATGTATCCCGCAAACCTTATGAATGAAAATTCGGACCCCTACGAGATGCTCGGGGGCTCCTTGCTAGAGTTTGTGTGTATCTGTTTCCGGTTCAGTTTTTCCGGCTTCGACAACCCTGCTCGGGGGCTTGCCGGTTGGCCCGACCTGCTAAATCAACAAACTGGCTGAGTAGTGTGTGACGGTGTCAGAGGCCCACTCTTCGTCTCAGCTGCAGACCGTAACCCGGCTGTCCGGCTAGCAAGAGCAAAAGCCCGAGGCATCCCACACGAAAAACGGGGAGGAGATGCGATAGACTGGGCGTTCCGGCCTTGTAACTAGTTTGAGACGATCCGGCTGCTAAGCCGCCGGTACCGTGTGCAACATACTGTCAGCTCCCTTCGATTCCGGTTGTAGACCACAACCCGGCTGCCCGGCAAGGACGCAGCGGAAACAGCAGACCACATGAGAATGTGACTAAGTGACCAGAGAAGCGTAAGCTGGTTTTCAAAAAAACAAATCCGACTAAGCTTAACCAACTAACCTATTGACAGCTGAGAATATACATGTGTATGTTTGTTCCTCGTACGACTACATCAAATCGGAATCCAAGAAGAAGATTCGAAGTCCTTGCCTTCATCAAGTGCTCCGAATCTCGGGGGCTACATCCACTGGGTGCGCTCGCGCCCCCTAGTGGAATCTTGTAGTCCCCGACCGGCTAAAGGAGTTAGCCAGATATTTGGAGCCCAGGTGAGGGCAAGGGCAGGAAAATGAGAAGAAGAAGATTCGAAGCACCTGGCTATGACGGCTACTCCGAATCTCGGGGGCTACACCTAGTGGGTGCGCTGGTGCGCCCCTATTAGAAGTAAAGTTCCCCCGGGTTCAGGCGTGCAACTGGTCAAGGTAACTGGGCACCTCCCAGGTTACGATCTCTAGCCAGAAGTGTCTAGCTGGACGAAGCTAAAGACTTCAAGAAAACAAAGGAGAAGATTCAAAGTACTAGCTAAGAAGCGTGTAGCCGGATAAATTCAAGCGGCAAAATATTGAAAGCTTTGAAGCAAGCCAAAACAGTTCAAACTAATATAAAGAAAAAGAGAGACGAAGCTCCCATGAGTTCACCCGGCGTCAGAGACGGTCGGCACAAACAATAAGGTTCAAAGCAAAACAAGACAAGATAACAAATACGCACGGCATCCCGGGGTCATATGCTAAGCGGCAGGGCCCTTATCGTGCGGAGGATCCTGGCTAGTGGCAGTCTTGGGAGGAGCAGGCGCGTTGCCAGACCCGGTTCCGACGTCCCTGCCAGTCGGCTGCATTGAGGCTCCCGCATTCGGAGTACCGATGGACTCCCAGTCGGTGAGGACCTCGTCGACATCCACGTAGTCGGAAATCTTGACGGTGGAGGCCCGGAGCTCCGTATGGGCCTGGCGGATGGCGGCAATGTCGGCGCCAGCACAGAAACCCTCGTCGATCTTCTCGATGTGGGCGTCCTTGTACCAGGAGAGCATGAGGTCTAGGGCCATCTCCGTGCCGGCTCACGACGCCAGATCCCGTAGGCGGTCGACGGCAGCCGGCACCTCCGCCACCTTGGCAGCCAACTACGCCATCATCTTCGGAACCGGAGCATTCAGCCACAGGAAGGCGAAGATGGCCTGCACCGTCTGACAAAGCTTGGCAGCCTCCTCGCGAAGGAGGACAACCAGCTCCTGGGCCGTTGGCTGCTCTCCTGGCCAGTTCTCCTGCAGCCAGTTGTAGGCCAGCAGGTCTGCGCTGGGATAAAAAGCTGTCAGAAAAAAGGAACGTCAGATCCGGATACCAGATCTATAAGGATGAGGGGAGTCGGAAGGGAAACTTACCCTTGGCTATGTGCCCAACTTGCATCAGCTCCTCCACTAGGGCCTTCTCTCGGGTCATCAGCCGCTTAATCTCCTTCTCTTAGTCCTTGTTCTGGGCCTCGAGAAGGTTGAAGGCGTCGGTCCGGCTGGCGAGGGCGGCGTCGCGCTCCTTGACGGTGGCCTCTAGAGCGTCCATCTTGGCGTGCCAGTCCTTATTCTGCAACCGGAGCGTAGAATTGGACTTGCTCAGCCGGTCGTTTTCCTTCTTCAAACGATCGATCTCTCGCTGAGCGCACACAAGGATGCCTGCGAAAAAACCAACTATCAGCAAAAAAAGAATGATGAAGAGGGAAAGACCAAGGTATCCGGCTGATGAAACTTACTCTGCAAAGTCCCGTTGGCAGCGGCGAGCTTCTGCTCCAGGGTCCGGTTCCCACCGGCTGCAGCCTCGAGCAGCCAGATCTCCTTCACCGCCAGCTCGAGGGTGGCGGCGAGATCCATCAGCGAGGCGGCCGAGGAGACGTCATCATCGATGGCGTTGGCAGCCAACGATTCCTTCGCCATGACCACCGTCGTCTTCCACTCCTCCCCGGCTCGTCATCGGAGTTTTCGTCGGCTACGACCACAAGCTCCTTGCCAGCGGTGGCCCTCCATGCTCCCGCAGGGGAACTACCTCCACTATGTGAGGTGGTCACAACCGTTTCCGACTACACCACCATAGTCGGCGAAGCATCCCCCGCTCCGGCTGTGGCAGCCGGATCAGCTCGGGGCGGTGGCAGAGGAGGCGCCTTGGAGGAAGGGGATGAGCAGAGGCAGAGGCCGGCGGCGCGGTGTCTGGCACGCACTGTGGCGAGCCAGTCGGCTCCCGCGCCAGGCTTGCGGCACCAAAGGACACCAGTGTGCTGAGCAAACAGAAAGGCAAAAAGCAAATAAGCCAAAGACAGACAAGAAGCGCACAGAGAGAAGGAAAAAGCAAAATGCTCAAAAGAAGAAGCAAGACTTACCCCTGCACCACAGGGGGCGGCCCCTTCTTCCGACCGAGGCAGCTCGGTGGGAGAGTGCTGGTCCGGCTCCTCTTGGGTGCCGGCTCCTCCACGGCAGGCTGGCTAGCCCCACCCCCTCCCGCGCTGGATCATCTAGAGCCTCCCCCACCGGCAGCAGACCGGATGGAGCCGTTCCTGCCGGTGCCGGACTGGCTAGAGTCGCCGTCCGTCGCATGACTATGAGACAGCTGGGGAGCCGGCGTGGGCTCCTCCTCCTTGTCGACCTCCGCATGAGGATCGGCGGCCGGCTCGTCGTTCCGGCTAGGGAAGACGTCGCCATCCCCATCGGACTCCTGGCTAGACCGACGAGCGCACGGCTCGGGCAAGTCAGGCGCGAAGTTTTGAAGGGGGTCTCGCCCTCCTCCCGGAGGATGCAGGGGAACATCTGCCAGAAGAGGAAAAAAGGCAAGCAGATCAGTTGGATGACGAGGCAAGAAAAGCAAGAGAAATTCTGGCTAGAAGGACTTACCCGGGGCGTGCGGTTATCACGGGAGTAAGGGGCCAGCCCGAACTTCCAGCCTTCCGGCAGCCGCTCCTTCCTGATGGTCCACACCCACTCCTTCAGATTGTGGTAGCGGGGATCACGGCGAGATAGCCGGGTTGGGTCCAGCCGGCCGGAGTAGTAGCTCATCTTGTGTGCTTGCTGCTGCGGCGACATCATCAGCCTAGACATCTAGCTGAGGGTGATGTCCAGGCCGGTTAGACCAGCGGTGACGAGAGACTGCATGCACTGCAGCATCGCATTCGACTCCGCCTTCTCGCCATAGATCTTCATATCCCACTACAGCCGGCTGGACCCCACGTCCTAGAACGCCGGCAAGTTGATCCGGTCTTCGGTGGTGAGGTTGCGGACGTAGAAGTACGACTGTTGCCACAGCCGTACCATGTCGTGGAGCCGGAACTTGGGGTAGCCGGTCTACGTGCGGGAATAGATGGAGGCACCGCCGCACGCGACTAGTGGCCCCTTAGTGAATTGAATCTGTGGCCGGACTTAGAAGAGCTGGAACAAGAGCCCGAGATCTGGCTGGATCCCGAGGTAGCTTTTGCAAAAAGCTACAAAGTGCACCAACGTCCCGATGGCGTTGGTGCCTAGATGGTGGAGGCGGAGGTCGAAGAAGGCGAGGAAGGTGAGGAAGAACGGGTGGACCGGCAGCGCAAAGTCGCAGGCCAGATGTGACAGAGAGATGACCCGCTCCCCTTCCACCGGCCGCGGCGACTCCTCCCCCGCCGGCGCGAGCCACACCCCCACCTCCTCCTCAGGCGGCAAGACATGGGTCGCCCGATACTTCTGGATTTGCTCCTCCATAACGGAGGAGCCGCACCATGCTCCGCGCTCAGCCTCCATTGCCGGTTTGCTGGGAGGTGCTGTGACGAAAGAGTGGTGGTGGCCCATACCTCCGACGATGTTAAACGGGCGGCGTCACAGACTACAGTGACGGTAGCGAGCATGGTGCAGCGAAGAGGGCAGGAGTGCAGGAGAAGACAGTGAAAGCAGTGAGCGAAGGGACAAACCGCTCCTCCCGGCCGTCCCTTTAAAGACCCGGAAGCGGAATCGTCCGCGGTGCCACGTGGCGGCCACCCAGGCGCTCCCCGCTCTCTGCACAGGGCAGGATTCTTTGCACAGGCGGAAGACGCATAGACGATCCCGGAGCAGAAACCGAAGAGGTAGGCGGCAGTTCCCGAGGCGACGTGCGACGAGACGTTACCCTGCCCGCCGCAGAGTGATGATGGCACGTGTGCATGTGGCCGGCATCAACACTGATGTCACGGGTAACGCAACCGCCAAGCGTAGCCGGCCATAAAATTCAAAACAAAGAGGGAGCGCGTGCACATTTCACCTAATGGCGAAATCTACACGCGCTCGGGGGCTAGTGTCGGCGGGATGACCCCCGGATACCCCAACCAATCAAGAACTATGGTAGTCGGATCACGCCCGGCTGGTTGAGCGCAGCCGGACAAGGCAAGTTAAGTCGGCTACCTCACGGTAGCCGGAATGGCGAGGAGCATCCGGCTGCAGCAGCGTAGCCAGAACCAATCAGGAGGATAGGGCGACGTGCAGCACAGTGCGTGGTATGCCCTGGTACAACGACAAGACTGGCAACTACTCGACCATACTGAAGACTTTGCGGGGTGACGCGGGAACAGTGGCCCGATGCTGACGACAAGCTCGCACGTCGTTCATTGTGCCCACGACGACCATACTGCTTGTACTCTGATGGGACATAGTTGTACCGGATACTGTAGATGACCAGCCGGCTGGGACCCGCCTGGGGGGCCCGCCAGCCGGACTGGCCAGTGAGACCGTTGCCTCTCTACCTATATAAGGAGAGGCAAGGCCTCAGTATAAAGGGTTGGTCTCAGTGCATTTAAGACACTAGCTAGCAGATACAGCTCGAGGAACACCTTTGTAGCTCGTATACCACTCATAGTCAGATCGGCAAGAGTAGGTGCTTTACCTCATCACGAGTGCTCCGAACCTAGTTACTTCCGGTGTCGAGCCACACTTGCTCATATCCAATCCTACCTGCGGACGCCGTCGATAGCTTCCCTGCTAGTCCCCACACCTCTATCTAACCTGCTCAGATCCTACCGTTCCCAATACAACGACAAAGATTATATTGATAGTCTTCGGCATAATGAATACTATGCACAAACCTCAAAACACACTTCTCCGTCATACTAGAAGCTTCTCCCTTGTTTCTCTAGACCATGCATGTGATCAAAAATTTCATGTGTTAGGTAGCTAATAATCTTAGACTTCTACATGATGATACAAAGTACAAGGACCAAATATACACCCATACTTTATAGATGTTGCTCAAATTTATAATGTTTTGTGCTTTACCAATTACAATTGTCTATAGTGATGATACGGTATACGTCTACTATCTGAGTCTGACGTGCAACTTAATAGTAGCTAATAATTTTTGACTTCTACATGATCTTACCACTATATAGTGTACAAACAACTTTGAATATTGACCGATGGATCAAGAGTCGTGAATCCCAACATTTCTAGTCGTTGGATCTTCTTTTCCATTTTAGCATCTTGAAGATTCTATTGATAGTCTTCATTACAAACCACTATATAGTGTACGGATAACTTTGAATGTTGTCTGTTGGATCAAGACTCCCGAATCCTAGCATTTCTAGCCGTTGGATCTTCTTTTCCATTCTAGCATCTAGAAGATTCTATTCATAATCTTCGGCATAATGAATGCTATGCACAAACCTCAAAACACACTTCTCCACCATACTAGAATCTTCTCCCTTGTTTCTCTCGACAATGTTATCAAAAATTTCATGTGTTAGGTAGCTAATAATCTTTGACTTCTACATGATGATACAAAGTACAAGGATCAAATATACACCCATACTTTATAGATGTTGATCAAATTTATAATTTTTTGTGCTTTAACAATTATATTTTTATCTAGTGATGATATGCCATACGTCTACTATCTGAGTCTCGTGTGCAATGTAGTAGTATCTAATAATCATTAACTTTACCACTATATAGTGTACAAACAACTTACTGAATATTGACCGTTGGAACAAGAGTCGTGAATCCCAATATTTCCATTCGTTGGATCTTCTTTTCCATTCTAGCATCTTGAAGATTCTATTGATAGTCTTCATTACAAACCACTATATAGTGTACGAATAACTTTGAATGTTAACCATTGGATCAAGAGTCGTGAATCCTAGCATTTCTAGCTATTGGATCTTCTTTTCCATTCTAGCATCTATAAGATTCTATTGATAGTCTTCAGCATAATAAATTCTATGCACAAACCTCAAAACGCACTTCTCCATCATACTAGAATCTTCTCCCTTGTTTCTCTACACCATGTTATAAAAAATTTCATGTGTTAGGTAGCTAATAATCTTTGACTTCTACACATGATGATACAAAGTACAAGGACCAAATACACACCCATACTTTATAGATGTTAATCAAATTTATAATTTTTTGTGCTTTACAAATTATAATTTTATATAGTGATGATATGTCATACGTCTACTATCTGAGTCTCATGTGCAACTTACTAGTAGCTAATAATCATTGACTTCTACAGTATCTTACCACTATATAGTGTACAAACAACTTTGAATATTGACCGTTGGATCAAGAATCGCGAATCCAAACATTTTTAGTCATTGGATCTTCTTTTCCATTCTAGCATATTGAATATTCTCTATTGATAGTCTTCATTACAAACCACTATATAGTGTATGAATAACTTTGAATGTTGACCGTTGGACCAAGACTTGCGAATCCCAGCTTTTCTAGCCGTTGAATCTTCTTTTCCATTCTAGCATCTTGAAGATTCTATTGATAGTCTTTGGCATAAGGAATGCTATGCACAAACCTCAAAACACACTTCTCCATCATACTAGAATCTTCTCCCTTGTTTCTCTAGACCACGTTACCAAAAATTTAATGTGTTAGGTAGCTAATAATCTTTGACTTCTACATGATGATACAAAGTACAAGGACCAAATATACACCCATACATTATAGATGTTGATCGAATTTATAAATTTTTATGCTTTACCAATTATAATTGTATATAGTGATGATATGTCATACGTCTATTATCTGATTCTCAAGTACTAGTGTATATAGGGGACCAACATGTTGTACTAACGATTCCTATGTTTTATGAGTTTTCAAACTTCCTAGCTAACTCCGCCACTTGAATGACTCTATGTAGATTCATCAAAATTAGGTCAAATTTGAACTACAAGTAAATTGAGGTTGCTTTGAAAGTTTTAAGAAAAAGCTTTTGGAGGCACCCGTCAGACAGTCAATTAATATACTTTGTATTAGAAACCACAGAGAGTTTTGACAAGAGGATAAACTTCTTCCTAAGATTTTGCATCTTGACAAACTTAAGCTACAAGTATGCGTAGATACTTGTCTCAAATTAAATGTCTTTTCATAGTTAATTAATGAAAAAAAGAAAGTGGTGTAATAACTTAGCTAGTTACCATAACATCACACATACCAAGACTAGTAGTATACGTGATTCTACTCCCTCCGTTCAAAAAAATAAGGCGCTTTAGCTTTGTGAGATGAATGTATCTAAACGCCTTTTAGTGTATAGGTTCACTCTTAACCTCTACGAACCCATACACTAAAATACGTCTAGATACATTTGATTCACAAAGCTAAAACGTCTTATATTTCTAAACAGAGGGAGTACAACCTAATTAATTAGGCCTTTGCGTGACACCACACACATGTTGTTACCCACTATGATGAAGGTACATATGCAAGTTACTGGAGTAGTCTAAGTTATTTAGGACTATGTGACCATTCTAAATCAGAACGGAGGTGTACGTACTGTATGCCTTAAAGGCACCTGTTCTGCTGCGCTTCAAGCTGTTCACCACTCATGTCGGCTCTCACTGGTCAGACGGATAAAGCCACTAACTTGTTGATTTGGTACTGTATATCATCGATCTTCTTCCATCACTGACAGAGAATAAATTCTTCTGTCGCTTCTAGGTTCGTGCTTTCGCGGAGCTACAACCAGTAGCTCAGACGACTACTACTCCCGCACGGCGCTCGAGCAATTGCGACTGTCCGTTCATAATGAACGGGAAGCATTAGACAATGGATTTTCTTTTGGTGGATGGTTGATTTTTTGAGAGATTGTCGACTTTTTATCTTTACTCAACTAAGAGATGTTCGATTTTGGGTCCAGTAACGGGGGCGTAGAGGCCGACAGGGGAGGGGAAATTGGCAGTGTGGCAGGCAAGCTTATTTGAGGTGGCAGCGTGTGGGTATACAGATGGTACTGCCGTATGGTAGCCCATTTTGTGAGCATTTGTTGTTGTAGTACAACACAAGAGTTCGAGAGTAGTAGTATTCTAGTTTTGGTTCCTTAATTACCGGTGGAACCTTTATGTGTTTATTAGTTACAGTAGTACTTGTTCCAAATGTGACTGCACAAGATAATGAATATAGAGATCCAAGGATTATTTTGTTCGGCAAGAGGAGCTCCAAGTATACTGCAAACCGTCTCTCTTCCATGACCATTTATTTGAGAGGACAGTACAGCTCCATCCCGTGCTAGGCTAGCTTATGTTGTACTACTCCTCCTAGAAAGGCCTGACCTATTTACTCGAGAGGCACCAGGAAACACAGAGAAGAGAGAAAAACCACGCTCGGTAGGCGGTACGATTTCAATCGATTTATTCTAGTATTTTTCTTTGCTCTCCGTCCTCTTCCTCGCCATCTTCTCACTGATCCCCACTCGCCAACCTTTAGCACACACCAACGCCGCCATGCCGCTTTCGGAGCATCTCCATAGCCCAGTTCGATAGGCACTGTAGATTTAGCAGAGAGAAAGAAGTCACACTTGGTTTTATTTCATTCTGTAATTCTCCTTGCCTCGATCTCCATCCTCACTTCACCTCCAGCCTCCCAGCAACGGCCATTACCACTCGCACACCAATACAGGCACATGCCAACGCTGCCATGTCACTTTAGGATTAGCTCCGTCGCCTAGTTTGATAGACTATTTTCCGTCTCGCCCTGCCAACTGCAGCTCGCTCTCTCCTCCAAAACCCCCAATCAAAACCAAACGCCATTGCCCCCCACCAGCTCGAGCTCTTCCTCGGGATGGCCCAATTGATCGGTGATAGTGACACTTATAGGGTGTTTTTTGATGGCCCCCTTGAAGAAATCTCTGCTAGATGCGACGTCATCACCGCCACGAGCCTCACCGCATGCTACAAACGTTATCTTTACTCAGCAACACATAGTGCATCCCTGTCAAAATCTCATCCGTTTGGTCTCCCTGTGTTCTTCACTCTCACTCAACTGAGGTACCGTGTGAGTACAATGTCTTCTACCGTGACAATCGCATGAAGCAGTTCTACAAGGGAAGCTACTATTGCCGCAGGGGCAAGCAGAAGCCACAGAAGAAGTTCGGGTGGACCTTGTGTGAGCTGACGCTGCTGGACAGGTCCTCCTCCGATGCTGTGATGCCAGATTGTGAGGGTAAGAAGTGGGCAGGCGCCCATGGAGATTGGATCGCCACTTTTGGCCTCGCCTAGAACTGGGATCTTGTGAATGTGTTCACTCGTCGCCGGATTCCTCTACCAGTGATCTTCGATTTTGAGGCCACACTCGAGGTACTTAAGTATATCACGGCTGGTCAGCCTACTAATCTACTGAAGATAGCCATTTGCCGAGTTCCCACAACTACTGGGAACTAGAAGGATTTCTTTGTCCTGGCCATCTTCGACATGGTAATTGCCTTTCTTGATGGTTCTCATTGTATGTGGATCTACCATGAGGCAATTATCCACAATGGAGTTGTCTATGCTGTAACTTAGATTGTCAGTGTTTATGCATGGGATCCTCGGGCATGGGGTAAAATTTCCATCCTTAAATTTTCAAGCTTCATCATTCAAATTTTGCTGAGCTGACCTCTGAATGTGCTTTCCTTGCAACATCCTGTGCGTCTTCCGGGGCAACCTGAATTAGACGGTAATCATGAGTACAGTCCTGATATGTGGTGGTTAGCAAGATCTCCTGATGGTGGTAGCCTTATTCTGATCAATACCGTGGGTGTTAGTGTTAGGCGGTATGACACTACTTATCTTGTGGCTGAAAATGTTGGTTATCATCATGGCCACAATATTCACACCTATTCTACTAGGTTTTGCTGCCATGTGTTCTCGATTGACACTAGTTGGTTACTTCCACCGAGGCAATGGCGGAGGGTTTTAGACCTTGGAGCATTTTCTATCTTCCTTGGATTGAACTATCCAATTACCATTCCAGTTGGCGCGGCAGGACTTGGCCGTGGAGATCTAACGAGGAGCAACTGTGTATACACCTTGCCGCATGCAGTTAGTCTCGGTGGATTTAATATTTGTCTTGAAATATGCCACATCAGTATGAATGCTCAAGACGCTTCTATTGGTTTCTCAACCAACATTAGCTAGAATTTCCCTCAAGAAAACATTGGCTGGATTTGGCGGCAGACTCCATTGTGGTTCATCCCAAGCTTGGCCAACGCGAAGGATTGGAACCGACATAATTAACAGTTCAAGGGAGATCATATGGAATGGGGATTTGAGTATCTTGAATTATTTCCTTCACCTTATTTGTATCATATGGCCTCAGCCGTTAACTTGGTGTACTCTAACACTCATTTCACTGCAATATAGTGCAAGGCCTGCGATTTGATCAAACTCCTTCTGTATGCAAGCCATAGTTCTAGTCAGTGCGAGTTGAATATTCTGCAACTCGTTGCGCCCGCACCCCCTTATTATTTGTTGCACTTTCGAGTTCTCAAAAAATGTGAAATAAATCTAGAACATTGGCTATGTTGTATCCCGTGCATCTACGATATTCGGTCCTACAATAAGATCTTATGTGACCTGTGTCAATGAAAAAGAATAAACCTAAGCGAACAATATCTTGTGTTCATTACAATTTGTGTCAATGAAAAAGAATAAAAAATATTTTTGTTTTTATTTAACAATATCCATGTACTAGTAATATTTTGGGATGGAAATTTATAGATGAACTATATAAATATGACCTATGTTCATGATTTATTTCACATTTTCTAAAAACTTGGAAGTGCCACATGCAATAGCTTGTTTCCGGTGCAGCTAGTTGCAAATTGTAATTCCCGTTGTGGACGTAACTAGTGGCTCCAAGCGCATGGTGCATGCAGATTCTCACTGGCAGGTGAAGCCGACCTTAACAGGGCCCACATGTTAGTGAATCAGAGCCACACAAAGTCATGCACGTTGCCTGACTTGAGCGAAATCCGGTGTCCTTGCACATCTCTCATTTTGCTGCATGGTTCCATGTTGTACACGTGTAATTCCATGTACCTTGTACTAGAACATATATGAACACATGCAACATGCCAAAAATACCACAGACACACCCGCACTGTGCATTATATCCGGTGTATATATTTTTGGTTATGTGCTACAAGTTCTGCATGTAGGGGAACAAGATGAAAGTACATGTGTCCATGTCACGGCTACTACTACTAGTAGTAGTTCGTCCTCCTATTTTCCATTTAAATGAAAGCTGTAAAAAGAAAATCCTCTGGTCAAACTAATGTGGCTAGACAATACTGCACCTCTAATACGTAGTAAGTAAGAGAATTGTCAAATTACTAGATGCATGGCGTGCTAGTCTAACATACAGTGAAGTCTAGGCAGTGGTGTCCTCGATGCTGCTGTTGACTAGACAGAGCAAGCAAGTAAAATCTCCTCCCTTGTTTTTTTCTTTGCCTCTCCATCTTCTTCCCCAGTCCCCACTCCGCCCATGATCTCCCCCACGCTCTCTCTTCTAACGCTCCCCTCCTCCTGCAGAAAACCTCAGCCGCACTTGGCATCCGCCTAAATCCATCCGGCTGTGATGGCCGATTCGAAGCTTAGCGGGCGATGCAAGTGGGATCAACTCAGCGCGGACGATGTCGACCTCATCGTTCAGCGTCTGGATATTTCCAGCACCGTCAGGCTAGCCACATGTTGCAAGGTGCTGTACAATTGTATCGCCAACAACGAAGTTACGAAATGGACCATTCACCATTGGAATGAACCCTGCCTACTGATGCCCCAGCCTGCTTATTAGTTCGACGAGCACTATGACGGTATGAGGGTACATTGTCTGCACGACACGGTGTACGATGTGGTTCCCCTCGACCATCCTCGGTGCATCGCCATCCTTCCCTTCATGCACGAAAAATGCTGGGTTGGCATGAACGGCGACTGGATCGCCGTGGTGGACCAACACGAGGCCTAGTGCCTAGCGAACATCTACACCTATCGAGTAATCAACCTTCCATCGACGGATACTTGTGACATTGCGGCCGCCTCACATCCACAATATAACCTGTAATGCTACTAGCTAGCCAGGGTTCCCCCAGTTACATGTAGTCATTTCTGAACTCATTCACATTTCAAAAGTTTTTTTGGCGAATCTGCAGGTATGGAGAAAAGTTCAATAAGTCGTGGGATGGATCTCTTGAGCTGTTGAAGATCGTAATCTGCAGAGTGCCCACAGAAGCTGGGGGTTACACAGACTATAACCTCCTCGCGTTGTTCGACGCTGAAATCGCCTACCTGGAAGGCGGTAGCCAAGTTTGGAGATGTCTTGTGGCATCCCGCTAAAACCACTACTAGAAAATCGCGGTGTTTTTGTGCACTGCATCATCATGACCACATGCTCATGTCATCATGCCACATTGCATTTGAGCATCGTCATGTCATCATGCATATGTTTGTCGAAAACTATTTTCTAAAAGCCTATATTTGTTTTCTAAATATCCCCTGTCTTTATTTCAAATTAAAACCCCGGTCTCTTCCGGATATTTTATTTGTCTAAAAACTATTTATAAAAATATTTTTAAAGTTAAATAAAAACAAAAGTATTTTTTTAGGGGGAGGCAGCCGGCCAGGCCAAAGGCCCAGCCAGCCAGCCTACAACCCCACCTAACCTAGCCAGCCCCACCAACCCAGCCGCCTACCCCATCCGCCGCCACCCTGGAACCGTTCCACATCACCCCAGCCACTCCCAGCCATCTACCTCACCTCCCTGGGCCACCTCACCCCCTGGACCCCGATCCCCACCCACTTGCCGCCGCCACCTGCACTTCCCCCTAGCCCCACCTGGCCCCAAATTCCGTCACCACCTGCTCCCTCCCGCGCTAACCACTCCCGCTCCACCCTACCCGAACCGACCGAACGCCAACTCCCCACCTACCACCGCCCCGACCCACCCACGCACACGCACGTGACCGTGTGGCCCCACGCGTGCCCCACCACGCCTCGATCCCAACGCGACAACCATCGACGCTCCCTCTCTCCTCTGGATCCTCCACTCCCCACCTACCACCGCCGCCTCCCTTTTCTGCGAGTGAGCCTGGCGCCCCGTCGCCGCCGCATCCGCCCCTCCCTCCTCGTGCCGCGGCGTCGCTCCGCCTGCCGCCTTCCCCTCTGGCTCCTCCTCGCCCCGCCAGGCCAGCGCCGCCGCCCAGCTCCGCGGTCGCCGTCGTCTCCCAAGATCTCCAGCCACGGCCGCGCACCCTCGCAAGCTCCTCCCCGTGGCCTGCGACCTCGCCACCGACGGCAGCCGTGCGTCCCTCACCGTTCCTGCACGTGCAGGTCTTCAAGGTCGCCGACCCTGCCGGCCGCCTTTTCCCCTGCACGCCACGGTAGCCGGCCTCCTCTGCTCTGCCCTGCAGGTCGCCTTCCTCGCGCACCTCTGCGAGTCGCCGCCGTCTTGCTGCATCTCTCCTTCTTCAAGTTCGCCCCGGAGCCCGACCCTGCCTCTCCGCCTCGCCTCTGCCTCCATCCGCGTGCAAGACCACGACCCCCTGGTGATACGGTTCGACCACGGAGGCCCTCGTCGTCCTCTTCCTTGCAGCAGCGCACCCGCCAAGCTCCGCCGCAGGACCCGCCTCCCCGGAGTTCCTCTGGCCGCCTCGGACGACCACGCTACCGTCGAGTCTGTCCCCGGCGAGTCCCTCACCGCGACCTCCTGCATGCCCCTGTCAAGTGCCATGCGAGCATGCGACCACCGCTTTTCCTCTGTAAGCGAATTGTTCTGTGACATCAAACCGTCAAGACAAGGTCGTCCGCGGACAAGACCGAAAATTGTACATGATAACCCGAGATCGACGCGAGAAGTTGAACACCCAAGACCATACAAGACCCGATGGTATCCGATAGGCCATCAACACGGAAAACCAAGTCCTCCTTCATGGACGACAAGATCTTCCCGGACGCCAAGTTTGTCGAGAAACCGGACGACAAGGTCACCGATACGAAACGCCGAGAACCGCTCCCGGACACGAAGACGTCAAGTACGCCGATACGGAGTCGACAAGCTCTACATCATAAAACCAAAGGAGTTCGCATGTCAAGTTCTCCCCCTGGACACCATGACCGAACCCTGGCGCGCCAAGTTCTTCGACCCCGAGGACCGATCCATCGGATGCGACAAGACCTCCTTCTCGGAACCACCAAGTACTTCCTCTCGAAACGCCAAGTCCTTCTTCCTACAACGCCAAGATCTACTCCGTTGTCCGAGAACGTTCCCACCGAGATCGATCCCCGTCGAACCCTGGACCCTGAGTCCGTACCCCGACCCCCGGAACCCAAGATCTTCCGAACCCCCAGATGTGTGCCCCTAAGCCCCTATTTTTTTATAATATGACATTATCAACTGTCGCATATTAAATTGTTCATGCATGCATATCTGTCTGTGGTTTGGGGGCATTATGCCGATTCACCGCATAATTAAATATGGAGTGTTTATGCGGGATACCTTTGTCTTATTCCGGACTCCATTGAAATTTGTGTAGCGAACCGATGCCATGTTTCGCCCTATTAATACAACATTTAAATTGCGGGGTAGTTAAACAACTCGAACCATCTAATTAATTGTCGGGACCCCGGTTCCGCTTAATACTGCCTAATTGCACCGCATCCGCATCATATCATGATCATGCCGGATCTTCTGCCGTGGTATTAAATATTACATCCGGTGTTTCTCCTAGTGTTTGCTTCTTCGTGGATTAGGCCGATGAGTTGATGCGAGTATCGACAAGTTCTTCGGATATGATCCTTCGGCAATGTTTCCCAGGCGAGCATTCTCCCCCTTTCTACCTATTTTGCATTTATAGTCTTTATTTCCTCCTATTAATCTATTGTTATCCGTGTCGCGATGCTTTAGTTTCCGTGCACCATTTATATCCCGCGCACCCTCTATATTCCCTTGGACACCTCCTATTACCTGTTGTTTGGTAGATAGCTGGCCTTGCGAGTCGTAGTTGCTTGCTCAGGTGCGATCTCGTGTTGTCGAGTACCACAGTTGTTGGAATGCTGGCAGATGTTTACGGTGGAGTTGACCATGACTTTAAACACAACTATTAAATTGCTAGATATAACTAATGTAGAGGCATCGGTGGGCAATAGATGTTATTTGGTTCTTCCACGCTCACTTGTGTCCCGTAGGACCCCGAGTACTTGATACCTGTTCCTTGATTTTTCGCACTATCCACATCCGGGAGGCCTTATGGACCCTCCTGAGCCAGAGCTTGATTCATTTCTATTTCTTGGGGCCACAAACTAGTTTGGGGTTTTATTACTGTTTTGGATCGCGCCACGTTTTCGCGGTATCGATAAGCCCAGTCACACTTTCGGGTTCCCAGTCGTTTACAGCCGTCGTCGCAAACCCTGGGTCCATTCCGGAGCCGGCCAACTTCGTTGCGGGTAGCTTAGTGGGGTGGCCCCCTGAAATATTTATGAATCCTGTGATTTCTTTGTCGTGAAAGCCTCCTTGGGTTTTGAGTTGGTTTTTCCGAGGTTGATCGAGTGTGTGTTGCTATTTGTGCACCCCTACAGGGTAAAACTTTCTGAAAGCCATGTCCGCGGTTATGGACGACTTGGAGCACAGTATCTCGATCATAGACAAGCATAACTAAAGTAGTGCTATAAATTTGACTTAATATGTGACTAGTAATTAGATTCAAATACAACAGAATGTAAATTAAAAATGCCAACAACTAGTGGATCTGTGGTGATCTGTGTCATGCTGTACCTGCCTAGTAAGTATTGCAACTCCAATGGAATGTGATAAAAGTGCCAACAATTGCTGGGTTTTGGGATTCCTCAGGACAATTATATCTGACTAGTAAATGTTCCAACTACAACGGAATGGTGAATAAAACTGTTCACTACTTATGCTTTAGGATGACTCGTGCTATCCATATCTGACTAGTAAGTGCTGCAACTATAATGGAATGAATAAAACTGCCAACTGTGTGAGTTCCTTGGTCCGACTTCCTCATTTGGTCTCGAGGGGGAAATACCAGGATGGGTTTGTCTGGTGTTAGCTTCAGGTTGGATCCAGATAGGTCTTTCTTACCCTCTCTGATAACCGCCAGTTGTATCAAGTCTCTATAGGTTGTTTAGTGCTGTTGCGCTGCCGCTTCAGTCCACCATACCTATGTAGGCGAGGACCGCCGAATTCTAGCCTCGCCGTGTACTGGCCTCAGTACTGACGCTCCTCTTTTTCCTTTGCCCTATTGTCGGCACCCCTTTTGTTTTAGCAGGTTTGAGATCGACGTCGTTAGCAGGGTTACCCTTACGGCTTGGCCTGGGCAGGGTTATGGACGCCATTGGTTATTCTTCAAGGCTCTTAGCCCCATTTGCATCTTGGCCATACTCGGATGTTGTATCGTTTTCAAGGTGATTTGGATCTTTGTAGTGTATATCTGTATTCTTGACTCTTGGAGTCATGCTGTATATATATCTGTTATGTGGGTCCCATCGAGGACTATTGTGTAATGGTATTACTTTGTTTTCCACCCGCATGAAAGTGCCTGGTGGGCGTCCTTGAATCCTCTCTATGCGGGTTTGGCGGAAAGGGCTAAAACTTGCATAGGGCCGATTTGAGGGTGTTACACGTCTGGAGCATTCAAGTCTTGGAAGACAAAAGTACTATGATGCCATTGAACACGGTGGCCTCATTTTTGCGGTCACAAGTCATGGTTGCACCTACTGCTGGGATCTTACATCGGAAGGTAATTCTAGTTCCATGATGATACATTACGAGTGATTCAGTGAAGTTGTTCTTTAACTACCTTGTTTATGTTTTACCTTTCATATGACTGAATGAGCACACGCTTTATGTCCTAAAAAAATGAATGAACCATTGCCAGTAATGAATTAGTACCAGTAATATGCCTTCCAAATATATAGTGTATGACGGTGTCCCTGTACTACTAAGTTCGTTCATTGTCAAAATATGAAAGGTATTATTAACCAGCATCTCAATTGTGAGCGCAACACAGTGAAGCCGGGTTTCTTTATCTGTGTGTACTTTCAGGCCCTCCTCAGATTGTAGGAATCACATAGGATTTTTGTAGGACACCAATCTTTCCTTTTTTGGATTTTGCCTTGGGATTCAGAGGAATTGTGTGGGATTTTTGTAGGATTTGGATCCTTAGGAATTTTTTTCTATAAAATGTTGTTTGATTCGAAAGAGTATAATCATTAGGAATTCCTTCAAAGAATTCCTTTGCACTCTATTTTGGAGTCAAATTTCCATCCACTCCAACCTCTTTGTACAATTCCTTTGGTTTTCCTGTGCAATCAAACACCACTTGATCCAAAATACTGCAGGCATCTAATCCTATAGGATTCAAGTGGGCATGCCTCTATATCAAAAAAAGTGGCGCTTCCTCTTTTGAAACTTACAACAACTAGGAAACTAAGATAAGGAAGAAATCCAAATATTCGGAATAGCAGAGTAAGAAATGCAATTCCTAATGTTGTTAATTTATTGAGTAATATTATTATCAGGATTTGCCTATTCACACTATTAGCATGAACAATGAAGAATGCTGGTGTTAGAATATGTATGCCAGCAATGCACTTTTTGTCTCGAATTCGGATGTTGTAGGAAACAAGGAGCTTCCGTTTGTAATCCCAACACCTATTCTGAATGATCGGCCAGGCATGTGGTTCCTCGGTCGATCGGCTGATGGTGAACACTTGATGATCATAATTACAACGTATGGCATGGGGGTTGCCCATGGCAAAGAGGGTGAAATCATTCACCATGCTCAAAAAAGGACTAACCTATGCCTATATCCTGCCTCTCGTGTCTACATTTTTGAAGAGGATCCTATCTCTGCTGGACCTCCAGGGGTTATCGTTTGGAGGCAGGTTAACAGCCTGGTGGACAACTCTTTGTTTCTCGGTCTCAATTATCCAATCATTGACAAGATGATGAAGAAACACGGATGCAAAGCTACTGATGGCACATTGTTCCCATTCATGAGGAAAAACTGTGTGTACACAACATACAGGAGATTTCGCGGAATACAATTCCCTCAGATTAAACGCTGCAACCTGCAGCCAACTAAAGGTGAGCCTATGGCAGTTACCAGCCTTCCCAAAGATGGTTGGAACTCTATGCGGCAGGCTACAATTTGGTTTAGGCCTAGTTTAGGTTTGGCACGCTCGTTGTGCCATCCCTAGACTAAGCTATGGATCTTTCTGGTGTATCGTTGTGTCATTTTTTTGCATCATGGTTCAACAGATGACTATTAGTAGACTATTTTTAGTGGCCAGGTTGAATCAGTTTATATGAGCCCTGCCATGCTTTTGTATTTAGTATTCCCTTCCATGGTATAATCCATGTAGCCGTGCTTATTTTGTATCGTGATTTCTGTACTATAGTTTTCAGTACCTTGTGCAGCTTTGTGTTTTGAGAGGAATATTCCTTCTTTCCTCTTAGCAAACAGGGAAAAGTAGGTCACTTCTTCTTATAGGGCCACGAAACAGGCCTTAACTGGTCCGTAATTGATCTTCGCTCGGTACCCCAAAGCAGGCCGAGACGCCCTAGGATGATAGCCGCAAATGTTTATGCCGATATTCTAAAAAAAAGAGTTAATTCCAACCCTTCCAAAAAACAAAAATTGTTTACGCAGACCCCATATTGTCTCTGATACATGGCATACTTTTGGCACTACCATGAAATTACTTGTTCAATACAGTATGTATCCTTGATCATTCTTCTGTATGTGAAATGAACAACTCAAGCTCTGATGTGACATGAACAAGTCAAGCTCTGATGTCCTGACATTGTACTGTCTGTGCTAGTGTACAAACTGGTTGTATTATTGTGTTCAAAACCATGAACTAAATGTGCGAATTCTGAGCCTTTTTGCATGATGACAATGCCACATGTTGGCACTAATTGCGGCATGTACTAATTTCACATACGGAAGCATACAACTTCGGGTGATCAGTTTAAGCTAGTGCTTAACCGAGTTGTGTGCGGATGGGCAAGTCAAGGCCACCGTGTGTCTATCGCCAATAGTTTATATGGCATGATTACAAGGTTTTGAGTACATCAAATCGATTGGGCACTTAGGCTGATTCAAAGCCACCCAAACCATCTCAAAATACATCCTTTGCTGAAAAGATGATTGCGCGCTGTAAGACTTGATATGACACGATTTTATGTCAATTAGTCAAACTCCCTCCAGTACTTTCCATGTTCGAATCCTGCGCTGCCCAAGTTCCTCGCTATGTTCGCTATGTATAATAAGGCGCAATATCGGTCACTTTTCTCCATTTCCAACTTCATTCTTTCAGATTCGGCGTATGTACAGCCAGGTCAGGTGGACTATCGACCTTCAGTATAATATATTTTTACTACTCAGCCTATGAAAACAAATATTTCAACCCCACTTCAGACAAAAACCTTCCCATATTCTTGTTTCAAAGAAAAGCCCTTAATTAGTCTTTCGTGGTGAGGAGAGTATATATTTTTTTAGGGTACCAACTACATTTTTTGGAGGATGGGGTACGAACTACATTGAATTTTCACTAAGGACCTAGTGAAAAGATTTCACATTCGACCCAACACTTGCCCGAAACCTTGCAAATTTAGCCTACCGGGTCAGGTGGACTGCCGACCCCCGACATATTGAGTACATTGAATTTTCAGTGAGGAGGTTATTGGAAAATAGTACTACATTCTACCCACCTGTAGCCCAAAACCTCGCTAATTTATCCTTCCGAGTTCAGGTTAGCTGTGGGCCGCCAACCCTCAACACATTATTACTTGGTATTTGAAGCTTGAACCACACTGAAGAAGTTTCGGTAAGGAGCCCACTATAAGAATCCCATTGGTTCACAAGATTGGACCCAAGTTATTTTTTATCGCTCAAAATCGTCTTAATTTAGTATTTCCGTGCCATTCTGATAAAGTATAGGACAAGCTTCTCCTACCCATGTTGTATTTGTATAGAGCATTTAGCATTTTTTATGTTAAGTTGTCAGGGTCGCTGCCTTTTCCTTTTAAGTGATTTCAACATTTCTAAATGTAATCTTTCTAGTAGGGGCATAGATGGTTCTGGCGTAGTGGAAGCACACGCGGTTCCCATTTGTTGAAGTCTTGAGTTTGATTCCTAGTTTTTTAATATAAATATATACTATATAGTATAATCTCTGTCGTTCTTTTACATTTTTTCCAGCATACACATGTTTCTTACACAGAGAAGGCTGACATCTGGGACCCAACAATATTGCCAAGGTCAAAACAATGGAGTCCATCATACACACTTGCATTTGCAGAGACGTTGACATGTTGGACCCAGCAGAGACCTTATATAGATGTTGCATCGAGCAATCAATGTTTCACTTACAGAGGGGCTGATATTTGGGACCCAGCAGCGCGACCTTATACAGATGTTGCATCGAGCAATGTTGCCAGTTTGAAACATGGAGGCGCGAGCGAGAAAAAAGTTCAGCAGGCACACGTTAATGAGAGACTGAAATGAGGGACCCAGCAGCGTGAGCAAACGGCAGATTCGTCGAGCAACGCTGTCTAGTTCGGAACATGGTAGTGCTAGAGAAGAAAAAATCATCATACCCATGATTCTTCTAATGTGAGGCTAACATAAGGGACCCACCAGCCTGAATAAACGGCTGATGCAGCGAGCAACGCTATCAAGTTCGGAACACGAAGGCGTGATAGAGGGTAAAAAATCCATCATACACACGTTTCTTCTAATGAGAGGATGACATGTGGGGCCCATCATCCTGATTAAACGATAGATGCATCGAACATCGCTATCAAGTTTGGAATAGGGTAGCGTGAGTGAAAGAAAAATCCATCATACACACATTTCTTCTAATGAGAGGATGACATGTGGGGCTCAGGAGGTTGGTTAAACGGTAGATGCATCGAGCAGCGCTATCAAGTCGGAACAGGGTAGAGCCAGCGAAGGAAAAAAATCCATCATACACACGTTTCTTCTAATGAGAGGATGACATGTGGGTCCCAGGAGATTGATTAGAGGGTAGATGCATTGAGCAGCGCTATCAACTTTGGAAGAGGGTAGCGCGAGCGAAGGAAATAAATTCCATCATACACACGATCCTTCTAATGAGAGAATGACATGTGGGACCTAGTAGCCTGACTAAACGGCAGATGCCTTGAGCTCCGCTATCGAGTTCAAATCTGGGAGGCGCGACCGAAAAGTATGGTCCGCTAGAGACACTCACGCTCGGGACCCACACGCCTCAAAAGACTTTGGCGAGTCAACACCGCGCCAGAAAAACGAAAATCATGCTTCTGCCACACACTGGCCGAGCTTCCTCCATGTTTTTAGCAGATCTGTCATAGTACAGGGTCGCGAAACCGGGAAAAAAAGTTTTCCATCAACCACGGTCGAGCCAAGAATTTCATCGTGGAAGACGCGCCTTCTACGACGACCGTCGAGCCAATTCTTCTCAGAAGGAAACTTTTCTTGTAGTGTGTTCTTCTCATTAACCACAGCTCCAGTCATTGCATATATGTTCTTTTCACAAAACACACAAGAATCCACCAGAGTCATGGCATGTCTGTTCTTTTCATAGACCACATATGAATCCACCAGTGTCATTGCATGTGTGTTCTTTTCACAAACCACATATGGATCCACCAGTGTCATTGCATGTGTGTTCTTTTCATAAACCACATATGGATCCACCAGAGTTCATTGCTTGTGTTCTTTTCATTAACCATAGCTAGAGTCATTGCATGTCTGTTCTTTTCACAAACCACACAAGGATCCACCAGAGTCATTGCATGTCTGTTCTTTTCATAGACCACATATGGATCCACTAGTGTCATTTCATGTGTGTTTTATTCACACACCACATATGGATCCACCAGTGTCATTGCATGTGTGTTCTTTTCACAAACCACATATGGATCCACCAATGTGATTGCATGTGTGTTCTTTTCACAAACCACATATGGATCCACCAGTGTCATTGCATGTGTGTTCTTTTCATTAAGCACATATGGATCCCCTAGTGTCATTGCATGTGTGTTCTTTTCATTAACCACATCTGGTGTCATTGTATGTCTGTTCTTTTCATTGACCACATATGGATCCACCAGAGTGAATTGCATGTCTGTTCTTTTCACAAACCACACATGGATCCACCAGAGTCATTGCATGTGTGTTGTTTTCACAAACCACATATGGATCCACCAATGTCATTGAATGCGTGTTCTATTCATTAATCACATATGGATCCCCTAGTATCATTTCATGTGTGTTCTTTTCATTAACCACAACTAGAGTCATTGCATGTGTGTTCTTTTCACAAACCACATATGGATCCCCCAGAGTCATTGCATGTCTGTTCTTTTCATTAATCACATATGGATCCACTAGTGTCATTGCATGTCTTTTCTTTTCATATACCACATGGATCCACTAGTGTCATTGCATGTGTGTTCTTTTAATAAACCACATCTAGAGTCACTAGATGTGTGTTCTTTTCATAAACCACAACTAGAGTCATTGCATGTGTGTTCTTTTCAAAAACCACATATGGATCCACCAGTGTCATTGCATGTGTGTTATTTTCATAAACCACATGGATCCACTAGTGTCATTGCATGTGTGTTCTTTTAATAAACCACAGCTAGAGTCACTAGATGAGTGTTCTTTTCATAAACCACAACTAGAGTCATTGCATGTCTGTTCTTTTCATTAACCACATATGGATCCACCAGTGTCATTGCATGTGTGTTATTTTCATTAACCACAGTTAAAGTCATTGCATGTCTGTTCTTTTCACAAACCACATGGATCCACCAGTGTCATTGCATGTGTGTTCTTTTAATAAACCACACCTAGAGTCATTAAATGTGTGTTCTTTTCACAAACCACATATGGATCCACCAGTGTCATTGCATGTGTGTTCTTTTCATAAACCACATATGGATCCACCAGAGTTCATTGCTTGTGTTCTTTTCATTAACCACAACTAGAGTCATTGCATGTGTGTTCTTTTCACAAACCACATATGGATCCACCAGTGTCATTGCATGTCTTTTATTTTCATAAACCACATGGATCCACTAGTGTCATTGCATGTGTGTTCTTTTAATAAACCACAGCTAAAGTCACTAGATGAGTGTTCTTTTCATAAACCACAACTAGAGTCATTGCATGTGTGTTCTTTTCAAAAACCACATATGCATCCACCAGTGTCATTGCATGTGTGTTATTTTCATTAACCACAGTTAGAATCATTGCATGTCTGTTCTTTTCACAAACCACATGGATCCACCAGTGTCATTGCATGTGTGTTCTTTTAATAAACCACACCTAGAGTCATTGCATGTGTGTTCTTTTCACAAACCACATATGGATCCACCAGTGTCATTGCATGTGTGTTCTTTTCATAAACCACATATGGATCCACCAGAGTTCATTTCTTGTGTTCTTTTCATTAACCACAGCTAGAGTCATTGCATGTCTGTTCTTTTCGCAAACCACACAAGGATCCACCAGAGTCATTGCATATTTGTTCTTTTCATAGACCACATATGGATCCACAAGTGTCATTTCATGTTTGTTATTTTCACACACCACATATGGATCCACCAGTGTCATTGCATGTGTGTTCTTTTCACAAACCACATATGGATCCACCAATGTGATTGCATGTGTGTTCTTTTCACAAAGCACATATGGATCCACCAGTGGCATTGCATGTGTGTTCTTTTCATTAAGCACATATGGATCCCCTAGTTTCATTGCATGTGTGTTCTTTTGATTAACCACAACTAGTGTCATTGCATGTCTGTTCTTTTCATTGAGCACATATGGATCCACCCGAGTTAATTGCATGTATGTTCTTTTCACAAACCACATATGGATCCACCAGAGTCATTGCATGTGTGTTGTTTTCACAAACCACATATGGATCCACTAGTGTCATTGCATGCGTGTTGTTTTCATTAACCTCATATGGATCCCCTAGTATCATTTCATGTGTGTTCTTTTCATTAACCACAACTAGAGTCATTGCATGTCTGTTCTTTTCATTAACCACATATGGATCCACCAGTGTCATTGCATGTCTTTTATTTTCATAAACCACATGGATCCACTAGTGCCATTGCATGTGTGTTCTTTTAATAAACCACAGCTAGAGTCACTAGATGAGTGTTATTTTCAAAAACCACAACTAGAGTAACTGCATGTCTGTTCTTTTCATTAACCACATATGGATCCACCAGTGTCATTGCATGTCTTTTATTTTCATAAACCACATGGATCCACTAGTGTCATTGCATGTGTGTTCTTTTAATAAACCACAGCTAGAGTCACTAGATGAGTGTTCTTTTCATAAACCACAACTAGAGTCATTGCATGTTTTTCTTTTCAAAAACCACATATGGATCCACCAGTGTCATTGCATGTGTGTTATTTTCATTAACCAAAGTTAGAGTCATTGCATGTCTGTTCTTTTCACAAACCACATGGATCCACCAGTGTCATTGCATGTGTGTTCTTTTAATAAACCACACCTAGAGTCATTGCATGTGTGTTCTTTTCACAAACCACATATGGATCCACCAGTATCATTGCATGTGTGTTCTTTTCATAAACCACATATGGATCCACCAGAGTTCATTACTTGTGTTCTTTTTATTAACCACAACTAGAGTCATTGCATGTCTGTTCTTTTCGCAAACCAGACAAGGATCCACCAGAGTCATCGCATCTCTGTTCTTTTCATAGACCACATATGGATCCACCAATGTCATTTCATGTGTGTTATTTTCACACACCACATATGGATCCACCAGTGTCATTGCATGTGTGTTCTTTTCACAAACCACATATGGATCCACCAATGTGATTGCATGTGTGTTCTTTTCACAAACCACATATGGATCCACGAGTGGCATTGCACGTGTGTTCTTTTTATTAAGCACATATGGATCCCCTTGTGTCATTGCATGTGTGTTCTTTTCATTAAACACAACTAGTTTCATTGCATGTCTGTTCTTTTCATTAACCACATATGGATCCACCAAAGTTAATTGCATGTCTGTTCTTTTCACAAACCACATATGGATCCACCAGAGTCATTGCATGTGTGTTGTTTTCACAAACCACATATGGATCCACCAGTGTCATTGCATGCGTGTTGTTTTCATTAACCTCATATGGATCCCCTAGTATCATTTCATGTGTGTTCTTTTCATTAACCACAACTAGAGTCATTGCATGTCTGTTCTTTTCATTAACCACATATGGATCCACCAGTGTCATTGCATGTCTTTTCTTTTCATAAACCACATGGATCCACTAGTGTCATTGCATGTGTGTTCTTTTAATAAACCACAGCTAGAGTCATTGCATGTGTGTTCTTTTCAAAAACCACCACTAGAGTCATTGCATGTGTGTTCATTTCAAAAACCACATATGGATCCACCGGTGTCATTGCATGTGTGTTATTTTCATTGACCACAACTAGAGTCATTGCATGTCTGCTCTTTTCCCAAACCACATGGATCCAACAGTATCATTGTATGTATGGTCTTTTAATAAACAACACCTAGAGTCATTGCATGTCTGTTCTTTTCATAAATCACATATGGATCCACCAGTGTCATTGTATGTCTGGTCTTTTCATTAACCACGGCTAGATTTAGTTCATGTGTGTTCTTTTCACAAACCACATATGGATCCACCGGTGTCATTGCATGTGTGTTCTTTTCATAAACCACATATGGATCCACCAGAGTTCATTGCTTGTGTGTTCTTTTCATTAACGATAGCTTGAGTCATTGCATGTCTATTCTTTTCACAAACCACACAAGGATCCACTAGAGTCAATGCATGTCTATTCTTTTCACAGAATACATATGGATCCACCAGTGTCATTTCATGTGTGTTATTGTCACAAACCACATATTTATCCACCAGTATCATTGCATGTGTGTTCTTTTCACAAACCAAGTATGATTCCACTAGTGTCATTGCATGCGTGTTCTTTTCACAAACCACATACGGATTCACCAGTGTCATTGCATGTGTGTTCTTTTCATTAACCAAATATGGATCCCCTAGTGTCATTGCATGTGTGTTCTTTTCATTAACCGCAACTAGAGTTATTGCATGTTTGTTCTTTTCATAGACCACATATAGATCCACTGGAGTTTATTGCACGTCTGTTCTTTTCACAAACCACATATGGATCCACCAGAGTCATTGCAAGTGTGTTGTTTTCACAAGCCACATATGGATCCACTAGTGTTATTGCATGTGTGTTCGTTCTTTTCATTAACCTTGTATGGATCCCATAGTGTCATTGCATGTGTGTTCTTTTCATTAACCAGAACTAGAGTCATGGCATGTGTGTTCTTTTCACAAACCACATATGGATCCCCCAGAGTCATTGCATGTCTGTTCGTTTCATTAACCACATATGGATCCACAAGTGTCATTGCATGTTTGTTCTGTTCATAAACAACATGGATCCACCAGTGGCATTCCACATGTGTTCTTTTAATAAACCACAGCTAGAGTCACTAGACGTGTGTTCTTTTCATAAACCACAACTAGAGTCATTGCATGTTTGTTCTTTTCAAAAACCACATATGGATCCACCAGTGTCATTGCATGTCTTTTATTTTCATTAACCACAGCTAGAGTCATTGCATGTCTGTTCTTTTCACAAACCACATGGATCCACTAGTGTCATTGCATGTGTGTTCTTTTAATAAACCACACCTAGAGTCGTTGCATGTGTGTTCTTTTCACAAACCACATATGGATCCACCAGTGTCATTGCATTTGTGTTCTTTTCATTAACCATAGCTAGAGTCATTGCATGTCTGTTCTTTTCACAAACCACATAAGGATCCACTAGTGTCATTGCATGTGTTTTCTTCTAATAAACCACAACTAGAGTCATTGCATGTGTGTTCTCTTCACAAACCACATATGTATCCACCAGTGCCATTGCATGTGTGTTATTTTCATTGACCACAGCTAGAGTCATTGCATGTGTGTTCCTCTCACAAACCACATATGGATCCACCGGTGTCATTGCATGTGTGTTCTTTTCATTAACCACATATGGATCCACCAGAGTCATTGCATGTGTGTTCTGTTCACAAACCACATATGGATCCACCAGTGTCATTGCATGTGTCTTCTTTTCATTAACCACATATGGATCCCCTAGTGTCATTACATGTGTGTTCTCTTCATTAACCACAGCTAAAGTCATGGCATGTGTGTTCTTTTCATAGACCACATATGGATCCACTAGAGTCATTGCATGTTTGTTATTTTCATTAAGCACATATGGATCCACCAGTGTCATTGCATGTCTGTTCTTTTCATTAACCACAGCTAGAGTCATTTCATGTGTGTTCTTTTCACAAACCACATATCGATCCACCGTTGTCATTGCATTTGTGTTCTTTTCATAAACCACATATGGATCCACCAGAGTTCATTTCTTGTGTGTTCTTTTCATTAACCATAGCTAGAGTCATTGCATGTCTGTTCTTTTCATAATGAACACAAGGATCCACCAGAGTCATTGCATGTCTGTTCTTTTCATAGACCACATATGGATCCCCTAGTGTCATTGCATGTGTGTTCTTTTCATTAACCACAACTAGAGTCATTGCATGTCTGCTCTTTTCATAGAGCACATATGGATCCACCAGAGTTCATTGCATGTATGTTCTTTTCACAAACCACATATGGATCCACCAGAGTCATTGCATGTGTGTTCTGTTCACAAACCACATATGGATCCACCAGTGTCATTGCATGTGTCTTCTTTTCATTAACCACATATGGATCCCCTAGTGTCATTACATGTGTGTTCTCTTCATTAACCACAGCTAGAGTCATGGCATGTGTGTTCTTTTCATAGACCACATATGGATCCACTAGAGTCATTGCATGTTTGTTATTTTCATTAAGCACATATGGATCCACCAGTGTCATTGCATGTCTGTTCTTTTCATTAACCACAGCTAGAGTCATTTCATGTGTGTTCTTTTCACAAACCACATATCGATCCACCGTTGTCATTGCATTTGTGTTCTTTTCATAAACCACATATGGATCCACCAGAGTTCATTGCTTGTGTGTTCTTTTCATTAACCATAGCTAGAGTCATTGCATGTCTGTTCTTTTCACAAAGCACACAAGGATCCACCAGAGTCATTGCATGTCTGTTCTTTTCATAGACCATATATGGATCCCCTAGTGTCATTGCATGTGTGTTCTTTTCATTAACCACAACTAGAGTCGTTGCATGTCTGCTCTTTTCATAGACCACATAAGGATCCACCAGAGTTCATTGCATGTATGTTCTTTTCACAAACCACATATGGATCCACCAGAGTCATTGCAAGTGTGTTCTTTTCACAAACCACATCTGGATAATCCAGTGTCATTGCATGTGTGTTCTATTCATAAACCACACATGGATCCCCTAGTGTCATTGCATGCGTGTTCTTTTTATTAACCACAACTAGAGTCATGGCATGTGTGTTCTTTTCACAAACCACATATGGATCCCCCAGAGCAATTGCATGTGTGTTCTTTTAATTAACCATAGCTAGAGTATTTCATGTCTATTCTTTTCACGAACCACGAATGGATCCACCAGAGTCATTGCATCTGTGTTCTTTTCATTAACCACATATGAATCCCCTAGTGTCATTACATGTGTGTTCTCTTCATTAACCACAGCTAGAGTCATTGCATGTGTGTTCTTTTCATAGACCACATATGGATCCACTAGAGTCATTGCATGTTTGTTATTTTCATTAAGCACATATGGATCGACCAAAGTCATTGCATGTCTGTTCTTTTCATTAACCACAGCTAGAGTCATTTCATGTGTGTTCTTTTCACAAACCACATATTAATCCACCATTGTCATTGCATTTGTTTTCTTTTCATAAACCACATATGGATCCACCAGAGTTCATTGCTTGTGTGTTCTTTTCATTAACCACAGCTAGAGTCATTGCATGTCTGTTCTTTTCACAAAGCACACAAGGATCCACCAGAGTCATTGCATGTCTGTTCTTTTCATAGACCACATATGGATCCACTAGTGTCATTTCATGTGTGTTATTTTCACAAACCACATATGGATCCTCTAGTGTCATTGCATGTGTGTTCTTTTCACAAACCATATGTGGATCCACCAGTCTCATTGCATGTGTGTTCTTTTCACAAACCACATATGGATCTACGAGTGTCATTGCATGTGTGTTCTTTTCATTAACCACATATGGATCCACCAGTGTCATTGCATGTGTGTTTTGTTCATTAACCACATATGGATCCCATAGTGTCATTCAATGTGTGTTCTTTTCATTAACCACAACTAGAGTTGTTGCATGTCTGTTCTTTTCATAGACCACATATGGATCCACCAGAGTTCATTGCATGTATGTTCTTTTCACAAACCACATATGGATCCACCAGAGTCATGGCATGTGTGTTCTTTTCACAAACCACATATGGATAATCCAGTGTCATTGCATCTGTGTTTTTTTCATTAACCACATATGGATCCCCTAGTGTCATTACATGTGTGTTCTTCATTAACCACAACTAGAGTAATGGCATGTGTGTTCTTTTCACAAACCACATATGGATCCCCCAGAGTAATTGCTTGAGTGTTCTTTTCATTAACCACAGCTATAATCATTTCATGTCTATTCTTTTCACGAACCACGAATGGATACACCAGAGTCATTGCATCTGTGTTCTTTTCACAAACCACATATGGATCCACGAGTGTCATTGCATGTGTTCTTTTCATTAACCACATATGGATCCCCTAGTGTCATTGCATGTGTGTTCTTTTCATTAACAACAGCTAGAGTCATTGCATGTGTCTTCTTTCACAGAATACATATGGATCCATTAGAGTCATTGAATGTCTGTTATTTTCATTAACCACATATGGATCCACCAGTGTCATTGCATGTATGTTCTTTTCATTAACCACAACTAGAGTCATTTCATGTGTGTTCTCTTCACAAACCACATATCGATCCACCATTGTCATTGCATCTGTGTTCTTTTCACAAACCACATATGGATCCACCAGTGTCATTGCATGTCTGTTCTTTTCATTTACCATTGCTAGAGTCATTGCATGTCTATTCTTTTCACAAACCACATGGATCCACTAGTGCCATTGCATGTGTGTTCTTTTAATAAACCACACCTAGAGTCGTTGCATGTGTGTCCTTTTCACAAACCACATATGGATCCACCAGTTTCATTGCATTTGTGTTCTTTTCATTAACCATAGCTAGAGTCATTGCATGTCTGTTCTTTTCACAAACCACATAACGATCCACTAGTGTCATTGCATGTGTTTTCTTCTAATAAACCACAACTAGAGTCATTGCATGTGTGTTCTCTTCACAAACCACATATGTATCCACCAGTGCCATTGCATGTGTGTTCTTTTCATTGACCACAGCTAGAGTCATTGCATGTGTGTTCTTCTCACAAACCACATATGGATCCACCGGTGTCATTGCATGTGTGTTCTTTTCATTGACCACATATGGATCCACCAGAGTCATTGCATGTGTGTTCTGTTCACAAACCACATATGGATCCACCAGTGTCATTGCATGTGTCTTCTTTTCATTAACCACATATGGATCCCCTAGTGTCATTACATGTGTGTTCTCTTCATTAACCACAGCTAGAGTCATGGCATGTGTGTTCTTTTCATAGACCACATATGGATCCACTAGAGTCATTGCATGTTTGTTATTTTCATTAAGCACATATGGATCCACCAGTGTCATTGCATGTCTGTTCTTTTCATTAACCACAGCTAGAGTCATTTCTTGTGTGTTCTTTTCACAAACCACATATCGATCCACCGTTGTCATTGCATTTGTGTTCTTTTCAAAAACCACATATGGATCCACCAGAGTTCATTGCTTGTGTGTTCCTTTCATTAACCATCGCTAGAGTCATTGCATGTCTGTTCTTTTCACAAAGCACACAAGGATCCACCAGAGTCATTGCATGTCTGTTCTTTTCATAGACCACATATGGATCCCCTAGTGTCATTGCATGTGTGTTCTTTTCATTAACCACAACTAGAGTCGTTGCATGTCTGCTCTTTTCATAGACCACATATGGATCCACCAGAGTTCATTGCATGTATGTTCTTTTCACAAACCACATATGGATCCACCAGACTCATTGCATGTGTGTTCTTTTCACAAACCACATATGGATAATCCAGTGTCATTGCATCTGTGTTCTATTCATAAACCACACATGGATCCCCTAGTGTCATTGCATGCGTGTTCTTTTTATTAACCACAACTAGAGTCATGGCATGTGTGTTCTTTTCACAAACCACATATGGATCCCCCAGAGCAATTGCATGTGTGTTCTTTTAATTAACCATAGCTAGAGTATTTCATGTCTATTCTTTTCACGAACCACGAATGGATCCACCAGAGTCATTGCATCTGTGTTCTTTTCATTAACCACATATGAATCCCCTAGTGTCATTACATGTGTGTTCTCTTCATTACCAAAGCTAGAGTCATTGCATGTGTGTTCTTTTCATAGACCACATATGGATCCACTAGAGTCATTGCATGTTTGTTATTTTCATTAAGCACATATGGATCGACCAAAGTCATTGCATGTCTGTTCTTTTCATTAACCACAGCTAGAGTCATTTCATGTGTGTTCTTTTCACAAACCACATATTAATCCACCATTGTCATTGCATTTGTTTTCTTTTCATAAACCACATATGGATCCACCAGAGTTCATTGCTTGTGTGTTCTTTTCATTAACCACAGCTAGAGTCATTGCATGTCTGTTCTTTTCACAAAGCACACAAGGATCCACCAGAGTCATTGCATGTCTGTTCTTTTCATAGACCACATATGGATCCACTAGTGTCATTTCATGTGTGTTATTTTCACAAACCACATATGGATCCTCTAGTGTCATTGCATGTGTGTTCTTTTCACAAACCATATGTGGATCCACCAGTCTCATTGCATGTGTGTTCTTTTCACAAACCACATATGGATCTACGAGTGTCATTGCATGTGTGTTCTTTTCATTAACCACATATGGATCCACCAGTGTCATTGCATGTGTGTTTTGTTCATTAACCACATATGGATCCCATAGTGTCATTCAATGTGTGTTCTTTTCATTAACCACAACTAGAGTTGTTGCATGTCTGTTCTTTTCATAGACCACATATGGATCCACCAGAGTTCATTGCATGTATGTTCTTTTCACAAACCACATATGGATCCACCAGAGTCATGGCATGTGTGTTCTTTTCACAAACCACATATGGATAATCCAGTGTCATTGCATCTGTGTTTTTTTCATTAACCACATATGGATCCCCTAGTGTCATTACATGCGTGTTCTTTATTAACCACAACTAGAGTAATGGCATGTGTGTTCTTTTCACAAACCACATATGGATCCCCCAGAGTAATTGCTTGAGTGTTCTTTTCATTAACCACAGCTATAATCATTTCATGTCTATTCTTTTCACGAACCACGAATGGATACACCAGAGTCATTGCATCTGTGTTCTTTTCACAAACCACATATGGATCCACGAGTGTCATTGCATGTGTTCTTTTCATTAACCACATATGGATCCCCTAGTGTCATTGCATGTGTGTTCTTTTCATTAACAACAGCTAGAGTCATTGCATGTGTCTTCTTTCACAGAATACATATGGATCCATTAGAGTCATTGAATGTCTGTTATTTTCATTAACCACATATGGATCCACCAGTGTCATTGCATGTATGTTCTTTTCATTAACCACAGCTAGAGTCATTTCATGTGTGTTCTCTTCACAAACCACATATCGATCCACCATTGTCATTGCATCTGTGTTCTTTTCACAAACCACATATGGATCCACCAGTGTCATTGCATGTCTGTTCTTTTCATTTACCATTGCTAGAGTCATTGCATGTCTATTCTTTTCACAAACCACATGGATCCACTAGTGCCATTGCATGTGTGTTCTTTTGATAAACCACACCTAGAGTCGTTGCATGTGTGTCCTTTTCACAAACCACATATGGATCCACCAGTTTCATTGCATTTGTGTTCTTTTCATTAACCATAGCTAGAGTCATTGCATGTCTGTTCTTTTCACAAACCACATAACGATCCACTAGTGTCATTGCATGTGTTTTCTTCTAATAAACCACAACTAGAGTCATTGCATGTGTGTTCTCTTCACAAACCACATATGTATCCACCAGTGCCATTGCATGTGTGTTCTTTTCATTGACCACAGCTAGAGTCATTGCATGTGTGTTCTTCTCACAAACCACATATGGATCCACCGTGTCATTGCATGTGTGTTCTTT